>JALMQS010000816.1:6466943-6483172 GCA_024734495.1 Forficula auricularia | reverse complement strand
TCGGTGGCACTAATGACCTTAGTAGTTGATATGCCATGTATTTTGTAAAATAAATAAATAATCACTTTATTTGTAAACACACCTGTAATGTTATGATTTAGACACCTGTTAATTAAAAACAAACAAAAAATTCCTAATTTTAATATAATATATCAATATTTGCTATAACCCATTAGTGGGTTTTAAAATTAAAAATTCAATTAAAAATAAATGATAATTGAAAAAAATGTAAACAAACTTTGTTATTGAGATTTTCATCTATCAATAATTACTTTAATTAAGAAAAGATCAATTAAGATTAAATTTGCCGAGGTCCAGACTTGGCCAGATCGCTTTCTCATCCTCAAAACTTGTTAATAGAATTTGTTTCATCAAAATCTGTAGAGTCGTTTTCAAGATAGAGCCAAGATACAAATATATATAAATATATATATAAATAAATATAAAAACAATTTTTGCTCGTTTAATAAGAGTAGATATGGACGCTATGGACTTTAATAATAAATGATTATTTTCCTCTTATTCCCCCCCCTCTCTTAAATCCCTCCTGAACTGTTTTTTTTTATTCCTATTCATATTCAGGGACAGGGAATAAGCCCAAATGGACAACACCCTTAGGGCAAAAGCATAACGAGAAAAACCACACTAGAGACAATAACAGCATAAAAAAACAAAAAATCATAATTTCCTTGTAATTTGTAGGTACTATAATGTTAAAAAAAAAAATAATAACAAACCTTAAATGACAAAAAATGTCACAATTATTAATTTACTAATAAATATGTTTGTTTGTTTTTTATTGTAAAGGTACAAAAAAAACAACAACCAACCAGCTCTGTTAACTTTTATTTTAATCACTCTTTTTCAAACTTTTTTGTTGTTGTTGTTGTTTTGTTTCACCTCAAATCCTTCAATTAAAAAGTTGTAAAGTCTTTTGTGGGTTAGCGCAACAATAATACTTGCCGGCTGTTTATCGTATTAGTAATTTTAGACTTATCAAACCTTTAGGCACTATTGTATCAAGAAAAGTGTTTCTGTAATGTGATGAAATTATCAGAAGGCACAACGTTTCGGCCTCTATTTCTGGAATCGTTTTCAAGTGTAGCTAAGAAAGTTGTTGTTTTTTTAATAAATTCAAATTTTAAACGGGTAGAACAAAGAAAACTACTTGGAATATTTTTTCACGGTCGATGGCACGTTAGACGTTTATGGAAAATGTTCCGATAGTTTAAAATAAATAGTTTCATAAGAACTTAGTTTGAATAATCAATATTTGAGATCATTTTGTTGGATTTTTTGAACATCGTCAATAAACTGTTTATAAGTTACTTATAAATAGTCAACAAACTGTGATAAGCTTGATATTTTCATGGTTAGTTAAAATTAAATTCATTAAAATGTAATTTTTCATTTTTACTTATGGAAAGTGGTGTAGGTTTTAGGTGAAACATGATGTTAGTTAATAGAGTAAAGGGTGTGTAGTTTCGCAGTGAATGAAATAAAACTCAAAGAGGTTTATACAAACTCCTAATAATATATAATAATAAAGTAATTTTTCATGAAAAAGCGCCTTTATTAAGAAAACTTGATGTTTTAGGTATAGAGACATGATATATCGTCTTAAAGCATTTTTCTTCGTCTTTCAATTTATTGAGTAATATACGGGGGTCTCATTTGAAAAAACGAACTTTTTTCCTCCTTTTATTAATAACGGAAATATTAGTAATCTTAGCACGCCCTGTATAATATGGAGTCGATTTTTCGGCGTAAATTAAATACTTCGGGTGTGTCTAAACTACCACCAAAATATCAACTTTGCATCAATTGAGAGTACTAATTTATTTAAGTTTAATTAGAGCCATGTTTTGGCACCATATGTAACACAAATTATTTTTATCTCGAAAACCGATAGAGATAGGTATAGGACAATATTAACAAAAAAATATTTTAATAAAAGGCCGGTTCTAAAAACGTGTTATAGCAATATACGGGGTGTTCCATTTAAAAAATTAAAGTTGCTACGACTTTTCGATGGAAGCCGAAACGTAGCAATGCTGAAAATATTTTAGATCGATAGAACAGGTAAGAAAATCTAAGGTGATAAATATTCAGAAAAATCCTGCGTTTCGTTTTCCATAAACGTCTAACGTGCCATCGACCGTATTGTCAAGAGTGTTAAGCATATATTTAGATTAAATTAAAAATAGGTTAACTCTAGAACGCATAAGCCTTTTCACAAACACAAAGTCGTGGGCCGGACATTGTTTTATTAATTTATATCAGGATTTATAAAAATAAATAATAAATCAATACGATTGAAGTAATTTTTGGAGACGTAAGTGAAATTGAGTGGATATTGATGAGGCAGTCACTGAGTTTTCAAAACCCTGAAAGAAGGAGCGAATAGCCTCCGAAACGTCGGTTTATGAATAAAAAGATAGTATAAATTATCTTCTTCTTTTTTGGACTGCCTCATCACTATCGACTCAATAAATCAATACTTTTTAACTGACTTTAAAAAAGGAGGAGGTTCTCAATTCGACTAAATTTTTTTACCTAGTATCTTCGCCAATTGTGAACCGATTTTGATGATTTTTTTCCATTGGGTTCAGTCTCGTACCCGATTGGTCCCGTTTTTTTATTAGTATTGGACCTTTTTTGTAATGTTTGTTCAGGTATAACTTTGTTTTGTTTATGAACCGGTTTGAATGGTTCTTTCTGCGTTTGGATCAGTATAGATCCAAGATACTCAAGATACTTATTTATTTATTTTATGTATGTTCAGCGAGAACTTTTTGTCACGTCGACCGATTTCGATGATTCTTTTTTTATTGGAAAGGGAGTACCATATGGGTGTTCCTATATTAATTTGGTCAAGTTCTGATGATATAATCAATGAGAAAATAACGTAAATATCCAATTCTTATGAGCAAATAATCGAAATTATAATAAATAAAATCTTTTATAAAAAATCTTAAAACATTCATTTAAAACTCGCAAACGTTTCGAGATAATTTCTATATTTATTAATTTAATTTTATTATCATTTTCTGATCTGATTAATTGGGATGGATGATAGGGGATCGTCAACCAATCGACTTGATTGGGGAATAATGGAATTGAAATAATTATCGGAAAAGAGGTTTTTTTATCTAATTAGATTTTTCCTCTTATTAAAAACAAGGACTAAAGATGAATAAGGACACTCGATGGTGAAGAAGTAATCTCCGGAATCGAAGCAAAAATTCAATGTATACATTAATTAATGTAAAATAATTGGTTTAATAAAATTTATAAAAAAAAAAAAAAAAAAAAAAATATCATTTTCTGATGAGAGAGATGGAGGGTGAGGGAAGGAATTCAATATGGTATTGGAATAATTATCGGAAAAGAGGTTTTTTTTTAATTAGTTTTTTCCTCTTATTAAAAACAAGGACAAAAAGATGATCAAGGACACTCGATGGTAGAGAAGTGATCTCCGGAATCGAAGCTCAAAACAATGTATGCATAAAATCGTGTAAAATAATTGGTTTAAAAATAAATTATCATTTTCTGATTCATTCGCCCGACGCTTTCTCTTACGAGAAGCATGCAAGGAATTATATTAAGTCACTATTAATAACATCACTAAAAAGAGAAAAATAAAAATAATTTTTATAAAAAAAATAACACCGACTTCAAAAAAATTAAATGCAACAAATAAAATAATAAGAACCCAAAAATAAAATAAAATTCACTAAAAGGTATAAAATAATAATCTAATTTAGTTACAAATAAAGGACGAAATATTTACATGAAATCACTTTTTGAAGTCGGTGCTAAACGAACTATATAAGCGAGCTTACCCGCCAAACGTATTAAGTAAGATCCCTCGAGTTCGATTCATAAAATGTATATGTTTGGCACCGACTTCAAAAAGTGATTTCATGTTAATATTTTCGTCGTTTAGTTCTAACTAAATTAAATAATTATTTTATACCTTTTAGTGTATTTTCTTCTTATTTTGTTGGATTTAATTTTTTTCAATATAAACCCCCTGAGATGCCCGTCTTGTGTCTTTGTGTTTGTAAAATGGTTCCAAAATAAAATTAAATATATTAAATTTTTTTTTAGAAAAATCCTTTAAAAATACTTTTATTATGTATTAATATAGGAATATTAAAAAATTGGAATTTATGGGACCCCTTTTCTGAAAGTTATTGAAAAGAAAAGGAGTGCCCGGGCCTGACAGTCCCGGCTTATGCTTGCTAAAGTTAAATATTATTTATATTTAAAACAGTATATATATGTACAGTAAACTATTCCTACACTTTACTCAGTCTAAAGGAAACGAGTATTATTTATTTATTTATTTTCCAATATATTTTTATCTAGTTAACTGCCGCATCTCGCAATATAGTAGTTATTCTATGAGAGATGTAATTGAAAAGTTTTTGTTTTGCCGAGGGTAGCAGAGTTGTTGATTCACAAAGAGAAACAAAGAGGTTGTCCTCTGCTTGATGCAAATAAACATACACACATATATATCGAGATGATATATCTGTATATATATTATTTATTTGTTTGAGACTATAGTTTTCGAAGATTTGGTCTTCATCATCAGTATTTCTTCATTTATAAATGTTGAAGAAAGACTGATGATGAAGACCAAGTTCGAAACTATAGTCTCAAACAAATAAATAATATAAATACAGATATATCATCTCGATATATATGTGTGTATGTTTATTTGCATCAAGCAGAGTCAACCTCTTTGTTTCTTTTTATGAGAGATGTGTTATATACCTATGTTCAGCCGAGTCTCGATAATAATTCGAAATCCATGGGACTACAAGAAAAATTCGAATTATCGAGTCTTCGAATTATCAAGAGGTAAGAAAACAATCGAATTATTAAAAGTTTTTATTATATTTTTGAAAATATGTATGACCTTACATAGATTTTTTATATATAGCCTCAAGTAAAAAAATAAAAATTATTAAAACAAAAAATTATATACATTACACGGAAAATGAGGGGTAAACATTGTTAAAAAAAATTCGAATAATAAAGATGGGAAGTGGCCAAGTTCGAATTATAGAACGTTCTCTCTCCCCTTCTTGTTACGAAAAGGATTTGGAGTTATCGAGTGTATCACAATACACAGCATTTTTTCGATTTACCGAAGTTAACAGCTGAAGAGTTCGAATTATTGAGAGAGAGTATATAAATATCTTACAAAGGTTTATAATAAAAAAATAATGAATTCATTGACTTTACAAGTAATTTTTGACACCGGGGCACCAAACTTTAAGGCAAACAAGACTCAATGTTGTCTAATTTCTAGGCGCGAAAATAAAAAATTCCCTGATATTCACTTCGATTCGAATACCCTGAAAATGTGTGACAGCTTATCCATGTTGGGCGTCTCTGTCGCATTTGGCCTCTCTTGGAATGAACACATCTCCTCTGTGGCGAAATCTGCAGCAAGGAAGATTGGCTTCTTATTCAGGTCCAAGCGATTTTTCAAGCCCGAACATCTTCTCACCATCTACAAGGCCCAAATCCGCCCCTGTCTCGAATACGGCTCTCATCTATGGAGAGGAGCCTCAAAATATTCTCTTGCTACCCTGATGCAATTCAGAAACGAGCCGTCAGGCTAATTGACGATTCTACCCTCACCGACTCCTCGACTCGCTGGCTCATCGAAGAAATGTCTCTGCCCTTTCCCTTTTCTATAGATACTATCACGGCAGGTGCTCTGATGAGATAAAATCAATAGTTCCCCCAAAGCATGCTTTGCACGTAGCACGCGTTTTGCCGACTCCCAACAATATTTCGCGTTCAAATTAGAAAAGTGCCGGACCACTTCATTCGCCAATACATACCTATATCCCCATGACTTCAAGGAACTGGAACTCTCTCCCAGTCTCCATATTTCCCACCACTTATAATTTTCAAACCTTCAAAACCCGAGTTCATAAACACCTACGTCTCCACCCTCTCACTTAATCAACTTTCCCTTCTCTTCGGTAATGCAAGGGTCTTTCGAGATCCATAGGGGCTGCTTCTTTACTGGTGCACCCTTCTTGCATTCGATTGCATTAAAAAAAAAAAAAATTAATAAATAGAGGGCTGTAACATGGTTACAAATTTTTCTTCTTTATACTTTTACCATACAGTGTATGGTCAAATATTGTAATCGAGTATGAAAAAGTGTTTTTTCCTTCTTTTTTTCGAAATATCTCAAAAACGGTTGAAACTATTTTGATTAAAAAATTGTGCGAAACCATGGCATTTCGGTCTACAAAAATGGCCTAATAAGTGGACATTGAAAAAATTATATTTTTCGAGATAATAATTGTTTTGTCAAAATGTCTGTTAGTTAGTTAGTTAAATTTGTGGACGAGCTAGCTCAAAAACTAGTGTGATTATCAAAACCAAATTCAACTCGTAGTTTTGGTGAATTGCGATTAAGAGCTGATTATATTTTCGGTGTATATCGACCCAAAATTAAGGGGGGTGGAGGGGGAGTAAAAATTAAAAATCTAGGTCATTTGAACAAACTCAACCAAATTTTGTATACATAATCCGTGAATTCAGAAGACTAAAAATGGAAAAACTAACCCCCCCCCCCTACATGATTATAAATAAATTCATTAAATATTAAATACAAGAGCGGTTATTATATAGATAAATGTTTTGAAAAATTTAAGAAACTTTTTAAAATTCAAAATATAAAATACCAGGTAGTTTTCACAAAAATAAAAGATGAGATGCTTGTTTAGCAGGTTTGTTATATATATTTCGGGGTATAAGCCCTTGAGCTAAAAACAAGTGGTAATTTGAAAATCAAAGAGGAAGCTGTTTTCTATTAGGTAACAATATATTTTGATTTCAAATATTACTGTTTAATATTTAATGGGACTCGCAAACAGGTCAAAATAGCCTTTTCTTCGTTTTGACAGATAATATCTCAAAACTCTGACCTGTTGTAAAAAATCCGGAAACTGTATGATAATCAGCCAATAAAACTCTACTGGAATCCATTATTACGTTTACGGATTCAAATTTTTCTATAATTTTTGTTGAGCAGTGTTTTATTTTAAAAGATTATAATACAGTACATTTGTTTCAAATGAACGGCAATTCCTAGCCGATTTAACTCTCGAATTATAATAATACCAGAATTACAAATAAACATTTTTTTATCTTTCCCATTGAATTTAATTCCACTAATTTAAAAGAAAAAAATTTTGTGAAAACGTTTAAAAAAATAATAATAAAAGGCCAATATTACTTAGACACATTGAATATATAATAATTCAGATAATAACCGTAATAATAATAATAATAAGAGTAAAATGAGAGGTAAGTAAAAAAAAGATTTTTTTTTTTACGACAAAAAGTGAATAGACATTTCGTGTCAGACACCAAGAGGGTGGTTTTAAATTAGAAAATGAAATTATTTCAAGAGTTATCAAAGTAAAGATAAAAAAAAAGTTTATTGATTGTGGAAATTAAATGAAGATTGCCTTGGCCAAAAATGTAGAAACGAAGATAAAGATATTGAAATAGAGAGAGAGAGAGAGAGGAGAAAGTGATAGTATAGGTGTAAAGTGATCGACTCCTCTCCTTGTTATCTCCGTTAATTAATTGAATCAAAGAGTGAGAAGGTGAGAAGAAAATATTTAAATAAAATGATAAAAAATATTTTAAAAATAGAGAAGTTATTAAATGAGATAAATTTGTGTGTATAGGTGTATCAATGGCGGTTGGAGACTTTTCAACCATGGGATGCTTTCCATAAAAGTACCCTTCATTTTTTGAAATTTTATTAGATTGGTACCCCCCCCCTTCCCGAAACCACGCACCTCGCCCCCACCCCGCCCCAACTGCGCCTCCCACCCCCGGATCCCCCACAACTGCACCCCACCTTCTGCACCTCCCACATCCACCCCACCCCGCACCCAGTTTTTGCATTTCTATCTTTCTAATGGTCCACATATTATGTCTATATTTGTTTACTCGTACACCAATTTGCCCACATTCGTTCATATTGATAAACATTATAAAAAATAAATAGGAAAAAAATAATAAAAAAATATAATCGTATAGGATCTGAAATAAAAACATAAAATTAAATTATTATCATTTCCGTCCATAATTTAATTTATAATTTGAAAGTTTATATTGGGAAAATAAGGACAAGTTTTTATGTGTGACTTTTTTATTTATCCACCAACGTTTCGTCGACTTTGCCGACTTCTTCAGGGCTTCTATAATTATAAGAACATTCTTGATATTAATTTACAAAAGTACAGTCAGAATCCAAAAACAAACATGTATCAATAGTTTACCTACCAAATAGTCATGTCACACATTCGTTTAAATTTTCTTCTCACCTTCGTTACCATTGAAGGCCATCAGAATACAATTTTCAAAAGATATTTAAATAATAAAAAATTTCAAAAATAAATGCATTAGATGTTGAAAATAAAAATAGATTTCTAATGGATATTTTTTTTGTCATCTAATAATAACTTGACTGGTGTCGTTGACATATATTTTATTAATATATAAGTTTAATTTATTCGAAGTTGAGATTTTTGTATATAGGGATAAAAAGGAAAAATATTTTATTCTATTTTTTGTAAGAAGTGATTACTGTTCTGTTCTGTGTTGATAAGGTTGTTATTAAAAAGAGAAAAAATTGTATTTTTTGTGAATGCGCCAAATATCTTTTGAAAATTGTATTCTGATGGCCTTCAATGGTAACGAAGGTGAGAAGAAAATTTAAACGAATGTGTGACATGACTATTTGGTAGGTAAACTATTGATACATGTTTGTTTTTGGATTCTGACTGTACTTTTGTAAATTAATATCAAGAATGTTCTTATAATTATAGAAGCCCTGAAGAAGTCGGCAAAGTCGACGAAACGTTGGTGGATAAATAAAAAAGTCACACATAAAAACTTGTCCTTATTTTCCCAATATAAACTTTCAAATTATAAAATTAAATAAGATTTGTTTCCAAGTTATATAAAAAAAGCCACTTGAACCAATTTACTTGTAAACAAACCTGTTTTGTTATGATTTAGACACCAGTTAATTAAAAACAAACAACAAATTCTTAATTTTAATATAATGTATTAATATTTGCTATAACCTATTAGTGGGTTTTAAAATTAAAAAACCAATTAAAAATAAAACATAATTGAAAAAAATGTAAACAAACTATTTTATTGAGGTTTTCATCTGTCAATAATTACTTTAATTAAGAAAAGATCAATTAAGATGAAATTTGTCGAGGTCCAGACCTAGCCAGATCGCTTTCTCATCCTCAAAACTTGTTAATAGAATTTGTTTCATCAAAATCGGTAAAGCCGTTATCAAAATAGAACAATGATACAGTTGAAAAGTTTTTGTTTTGCCGAGAGTAGCAGAGTTGTTGATTCACAAAGAGAAACAAAGAGATTGTCTTCTGCTTGATGCAAATAAACATATACACATATATATCAAGATGATATATCTGTATATATATATTATTTATTTGTTTGAGACTATAGTTTCGAAGACTTGGTCTTCATCATCAGTCTTTCTTCAATTATAAATGTTTTTCATGGAGTCAATATCATATGGATATTGAAAACTTGGTGTTCCTTCGTCACTGGAAAGCTAGCAACCAGTCTTTATTGGTTGCTAGCTTTCCAGTGACGAAGGAACTATCAAGTTTTCAATATCCATATGATATTGACTCCATGAAAAACATTTATAATTGAAGAAAGACTGATGATGAAGACCAAGTCTTCGAAACTATAGTCTCAAACAAATAAATAATATATATATACAGATATATCATCTTGATATATATGTGTATATGTTTATTTGCATCAAGCAGATGACAATCTCTTTGTTTCTCTTTGTGAACAATGATACAAAATATATATACCTATATACATAAATAAATATATATATATATAAATATACAAACAATTTTTGCTCGTTTAATAAGAGTAGATATATATGTATATTTTAGTGTAATAATTTTTAAATATTTTGGCTTAATTTAGTGTAAGCCAGTGATTTGAGTAACCATGACCCAATCCAATCTTAACCCAGGCTTGCTCGCTCTGTTTGGCGTTTCCAGTTGGATCAATAATTTCGACAAAAGATTATTTCCACACGGCAAATATTTGATGTTTTTTTTATTTTTTTATAAAACGTTGAATAAATATAGAAATTTACTCTAAGCCCTTTAGAAATATTAAATAGGCCTATTCTTTCTGACTTCCCTTCGCTTTTTTTCTAATGTCAAAAAGAATTTTAAATCGACAAATTTCCACACACATCACAGGCTATAGTTGAATTTTTAGGTTATAAATTTTTATATCAAACTGAATCAGTTGATGGGAAGGAATTTTTAACTTTTTTTTTCAACAACAACATCAACATCAACTATTCGTGGTGGGGGTTTTTGTTACATGACAAAAGTTTTACCAAAAACTTTTCCCCGGTCAATGCTAGAGTTAATTCTTTAATTTCTTCAACTTTGAGAATTGTTGAAAGTTTTTTTTCTTTCTTTTATTATTATTTATTAGTTATAAATAAATAAATGTTTTATTAAATATTCTATTTTTTCAATTCTTAACATGAATAGCGTGAAATATTTTAAGGCACCACTCAGGGATTTTTTTGAGATGATTTTCATAAAGAGAAACGAAGAGGTTGTCCTCTGCTTAATGCAAATAAACAGACACACACATATATATATTATAAATTTCTTTGGGACTATAGTTTCGAAGGCTTGGCCTTCATCATCAGTCTTTTAAATTATAAATTAATCGAATGTTTTCTACATTTGATCAAGGGCGGATCCAGGGAGGGGGCGGAGGGGCAACCCCCCCCATAGAGGCCCGTGCCTGGCGGGAGTGCAACACATGCGTCGCAGGCAGAGGCCAAAAAATGGCGGCCAAATCGACAGGGAATTTACAACAATTTTTATTTTATTTTTTTTTATTTTATTGAACTTAAAATATGAGATATGAAATTTGTAATTTTTTTTTTTTATTTTAAAATTGAAAATAAAGTTCTATGTGTGTAGGCGTGCGGCGTCTCTGACCCCCCCCCCATAAAAAATTCCTGGATCCGCCCTTGCATTTGATTCAATCGCGAATCAAATGTGGGAATTTTTGTCAAATATTGAGTGAAAATAATATTTGATCTTGTATATTTATAGCTTGAAATAATGATCTTAAATAAATTTTTATAATTAATATATCAAAGAATAATTGCTATATCAATGAGAATTGTTTTGGACCGCGCTTATTTGAAAAAGATATTTATTGCGAGACTACTGCGGATTACGCTATTGGAGTCCGCGTAAGTCTGGACCAAGAGAGAAAAAGATGTGATCCACTTAGCTACAATCCAACGTCATTTCGCGTATAGCCCGCTAGACATTCGGATGAATCACCAAGTAAATTGAAATCTCAGATGTTATATATTTAATATCTCAGTCCAGAGCGCTCGGTCTATAGCATCTCTTGGTCCAGACTTAAGACTACGCAGACTCCAATAGCGTAATCCGCAGTAGTCTCGCGATAAATATATTTTTCAAATAAGCGCGGTCAAAAACAATTCTCATTGATATAGCAATTATTCTTTGTTATATTAATTATAAAAATTATTTTTCATGGGGTTGTATCCCGTGGATATTGCAATTTTTATTCGCTCTTACTCAGCCGATAAGCCAGTTTTAGCATTCAGCACAGATGATTTTATTTAATCACACTTTTATCTTCTAAACCAGTAGTGGTGCCAAAACTTTTTTTATGTCCGACCTCAAAATTTCTGTAAAATTTTTTCGCAAAATATCCCTACATATAATTTTTACTTTTTACTATACAGGATTTTTTCAAGTATTATAATGTATAGAATTGTATTGTTGTGCATGAAAAAAGTTTTTTTTTTGCCTTGTTTTTTTGAAATATCGCAAAAACGGAAGACAACATGGCATTTTGGTCTACAAAAAAACACCGTTTAAGTAAACATTGAATAAATTATATTTTACGAGATATTAATTATTTTATCAAAATATAAGAGTACCACACATGTATTACTAGGTTAGTTCGCTAGTACCTATAGTTAGTATACGTTACCATATTTTGTTTACGCTCTAGCTCAAAAACTAGGGTGAATATAAAGACGTAATTTCACATGTATATTCTTTATATTGGGCTTGAGAGCTGATTAGATTTTCGATTAAAATTAAAGAGGAAGGGGGGGGGGCTCTTAAAAAATCAAAATTATAAAATTTTCAAGAAAAATGGAATTTACAATAAAAAGAGCCTATAAGTAATTAAAAAGAGAGTTATCATTTTTTTCAAGAGCCTAAATTGTCGATGAGTTCAAAAAATTTGAATTATCAATACCTATAACTCCTAGGATTTTTGATCAGTTTTACCCTAAATGACTCATTATGTGAAATTGATAGTGATCAAATATAGAGTAAAGGGGGTAGAAAATAATTTAAAATAATACAATTTAGAAACAAAAATAGAAAAAGTTTGATATTTAATACTTAATTCTTATATGAATACTTTGGATAAACAATTTTTCCAAGGGCCTAGCTTTTCATTTTTTGAGCTACCCTACCACCCCCTATTATATGTACGTTGATGATACTATGTCAGAAACTTTCCCGCACGTACCAACAACAATTGTACAAATTTCAACTCAATCGGATAAACGATGTGCGATCGCAAATGAATACTTAAATGCTAAATAACGTGTTAAATTCAAAAATTCATTACTCATAAATTAATAACAAGTTAAAATTATTATATTTTTATTAAATATCACATGTATTTTTAGTCGCAATCTCATTAAGTTTGTAAATTTGTTGGGCCACATTGATAGCCGTTTTGGGCCACGGGTTGAATGAGCCTGATCTAAAGTTTTCAAAATAGTTGTTTGTTTCATGTTGCTTTCATAAAGCAATTTTTCACTTTTTTTAATTTATTCAAATTCTATTGATAAATGTCCTCTTTTGAGAAAAAAGAGTATGACGGATGTGGGAGTGATCGATTTAATTTCTGGATCAACGCTAGCTTTAAGACTCTCCTACTTAAATAATCATTGTCCAAAATATAAATCTTTCTCAAAGTGCCCCATTTTTTATTTTAGTTTTAGTATTCAGATTCTCGATGTTAAAACATATTCTCTTCTATTCAAAAAAGGTGCCGCTTTTCTTAATACGCTATTTTGTGAGTATATTGGTTCGAATTTCAATGATCACATCTTAATTTATACCGATGGTTTCAAGAAGGTTTCGGGTCACTACGTTGGCTCTGCCATTTGGTGTCCTTCCAACAATCTTTATGAAATGTATAGACTTCCCGCGGAAAGTAATATTTATTCGGCAGAATGCTTTGCTGTTTTGAAGGCACTGAATTATGCGCATAAGTTTCCCAATCCAACGAATGTTCTCATTTGTACGGACTCGTTAGCCATTATATCGGCCATTAAAGGATTCCCGCTTAACAAGAAAACATCTTATCTCATCCTTGAAATATAAGATGAAATCAAGAATCTTAGAGAGGCAGGTAAAGAGGTATCCCTTCTATGGATACCCTCTCATAGTGGAATTAACGGGAACGAGAGAGTGGACAGTCTAGCTGTGAGAGCGATTTCCGAGGGATCATCCTGGCCCCTCGAATTGTCGGCTGATGAAGTTCGGTCTTTAATTAAGAAGAGAATCTATCAGAAGTGGAACAATTCCTGGAAAATATCCAGTGCTGACAAAGGGCGACATTTCTTCGGAGTGTGTCCGGGAATCCCGGTTCAGCCCTGGTTTGAACGATATCACCTGTTCAGAAAAATGTCCGTACATATTAATAGTCTGAGACTTGGGCACGCGACGACTCCCGAGTACATGCATAGGGTTGGTCTCAGAGACCACCCTTTCTGTAGGTGTGATTCGAGCTCCCGGGGGGACATTAACCATGCCCTTCTTGGGTGTGGGTTGTCTCGACGAAAAATAGACCGATTTTATGACAGGGTTCGGGGAAAGATCCAGTTCCCTACAAATGCGCAGATATTACTTGCCTGCATATCAGAAGGGGGAGAACTAGGGAATCTGGTTCTTCAATTCCTTATATCACTGGGCTGTGATATTTTTTGATGAGTTTTTAGGTTGCTATTTATTTTTTTATTTTATTTTTATTTATTTATTTATTTTTTTTTTTAATTTGTTGTTTTGTTTTTTGTAGAGTTAATGTGAATATATTGGCTGGCAAAATGGGTTTGTGCCCGATGCCAATAAATAATATAAAAAAAAAATGATAAATGGAGAAATTCTCCCGAAACTATTGCTATTTTAATAAACATTTGAAAATTGTTTCTATAAAAGATTTGTGTTTATATATATATATATATATATATAGAGAGAGAGAGAGAGAGATAGATATGTATATGTATATTTTTCAATCTCTTAGAATTAATAAAAATACTTTCTCTCTCTCTGGCTGGCCTTAATGAAACTCAAGTGGTGCGTTGCAATGTCTAAAATTGGTGCTCATTTTTGCCCGCCATGGCTCGTGATAATTTCTCCATTATGTCTCCTCCTGCCTTGAGGTTGGTTGTCTTTTCAGAAGCAAGGGTGCGGGGGAGGGGGCGGGGGGTCGTTTTATGGTATAAGACACTTGACTTTTGAGCCCCGTTCTTGGGATAATCTCGTTAAACGGAGGCATATGCCGTTCGTTGCCTTACGCCCTTCATTTTATGAGCTGCTGCCTCCCTCTCCCTAAATCCCTTCTCTCTACCCTGCCAGGCGTTAATTAATTTTATTAAGCCAAGGCGCTACGTTCCCGCAATCGAAAGCGGTAATGACACCATGCAAATGACACCTTCCGTCTTCCTTAAGATGTCAATCATCAGAGGGGAGAAACGTTCTTAAAGATACTTTTATTATCCAACGCTGGTTCTTTATTATCGTCCCAAAATGATGAAAAAAAATCACAGGTAAATAGGTACTTAAATTCACTTTCATTTACCAAGTTTTAATTAGAATCTAATATACACAAAACTTTTTCAAAACTCGGTTTAGTCTCCGGAAAAAACTTGGATAGGTTTTTCAAATAAACTAATTATTATTAACAAGTGGTTGGAAAAAAATAAATCATGTTGTTGAATCAAAACAAAACACGGCGTTGATTAAGTAAATAATAATTAAAATAAAAAAAAATTCGAGATAAGTTCTGTCCGCCGTGTACTGTACCAGGTGTATGCATATGAAATGAGCCTTTTACGATAGATGGCAGTATAGGCTATTTTTATATTGAAAGAAACATAACCTTATGATTTTTTTAATTGCTTTGGCATCTGTTAACAACGTTCAGTGTTGAAAATTTGATTTGAACTATAACAACATAAATATTTTTCGTGTTACAGTGTTTTTTGTGACTACAGCATATGATATGCCGACAACATTAAACTTTTTGTTATCATTTAAAGAAAAACGCGGCAGAATCTCAACGAATGCTTGAAGAAGCTTATGGTAGTCATGCTCTATCATTAGCAACATTCAAAAATTTGTTTCAACGATGACGATGGGGCCAGAAAGGTGTCGTCTTTCATGAGCTATTGAAACCTGCTGAAACTGTAAATGCTAATCGATATGAACAACAATAAATTGATTTGAACCGTGGATTGCAGGAAAAACGGTCAGAATATCACAAAAGGCAACATAAAGTGATTTTCTTTCATGACAACGCTCCTTCAAATAAAGCAAAACGGTTCTGTATACGCTGGAAGCACTCAACTGTGAATTGCTACCCCATGCGGATTACTCACCAGACCTGGCTCCTTCCGACTACCACCTGTTTTCGTCGATGGGCCAAGCACTTAAAGAGCAGCACTTCAAAACTTACGAAGAAGTCAATCAATGGTTTTCTTCCAAAGACAAGCAGATTTTTAGGAGGAATCCACCAGTTGCGAGAAAGGTGGTCAAAATGTGTAGAAAGTGATGGAGAGTACTTTGAATAAAATATTTTTTGCTTTCTTATTAAAAAAAAAAGTATTTTATTTTCATATAAAAGGCTCATTTCATATACGTCCTGGTATAAGTATGTAGTACCTGGAGGCACCGAGCGATGCTCGGTAGCCCCTGACCCCCACACCCCCCTCCCGAAACCATACACCTCGCCCCCAACACTGCACCCCAACTCCACCCCACCCCAACCGCCCC
>JALMQS010000816.1:6316467-6466843 GCA_024734495.1 Forficula auricularia | reverse complement strand
CCATTTTTTCCTCTCTCAAAAACAAAGGTTTCGGAAGATTTTTCCTCCTTCTTAAAGATTATTTGATATACCTATAAATATGTATGTTTATTTGCATCAAGCAGAAGACAACCTCCTTGTTTATCTTTATGAATCAATAACTCTTCTACTCTCGGCAAAATAAAAACTTTTCAATTAATGATATTTATTCCCATTTTCGAAATATGATTGTCCATATCGTATTTGTACAATACGTGAAGCTTTTTTCACTACTATACCTATAATATTAAAAAAAAAAAATAATGAAGTTTCGAATATATAAAAATTCTTCTTCTTCTCATATTTTCATTTTCTAAAATATTTATTATTTTAGTAATTTATATGCTATGACATTAACCAATTCTATAGTTATCATTCTATGTATAATAGTGCCCGAGGAGACAAGGAATTGGGGATTTCTAGAACATTCGCAATTAATTGATAATTTCTATCCTATACTTAAACTTGTCAGGACTTGTCTTAGATCTTTGCAGATTCTTACATGTTAATAGATAATGGATAGTCAGGGATTATTATATCAGTGACCATTAAAAAAAAATTACCATTCCTCATATCCTTCTTTAAACCCATTCGATTTAAACTGTGGCCCAATATAAAGTCATTAAATTCCTTAAAACATTGAGATTTATTTGTAGATACTGGAAAACACACAAAAATTTGGCCTATAATAATTTTTTCTGTAAAATCTGAAAATCTGTTCTGAAGTTTTCGAAAAATAAAAGTACTAATTTTAAATTTTGAATCTGGAACTAAGTGTAGTCTTCTGATATTGTTATAAAAAAATAAATAAATATCAGATTTATGTATATGTGAATAAGATTGAATGTTTTATTAAACGTAGTTATTTTGTAATTAGAGAGAGAGAGAGAGAGAGAAATGATAATCCATACTTTCCAAATCAATTACTTGGAAATTGGTGAATACTCTTCTCTTTTCTTTCTTAATTTGGCTCTGTTGATTCGATTGCACTTTTTCTCCGTCAAAATAGCATCACTTGTCACAATTGGAGAGTACTATACCTATAAAAAATACTACTGAGAGGGTGAAGAGAGGGCGAAGAAGATCATGGACAGCAGAAAAAGCGGGACGAAGAGGACGAAGAGGGACTCTGCTTGCTAGCTTGGTGCTTTTCACATTTTCCTAATTAGGCGCAAGTGTGTCGTGAACCGACCGGAAGAATCAGAATCCCATAAAGCCCTTCTGACCTTTGCCAATCCAGAGAGAGAGAGATAGAAAGAAAATAAGCGAGAAGGTCCATCACTTCTCTCTTTCTTTCTCTGTTTGTAGATTAGATTGCCAATAAGACGAAAGAGGAGAGAGAGAGACAGAGATTCGTTTCAATATCAAATGATTCCTTCTTAGAATTGTGTCAGAAATTAATGAGGTTTCTTTTCTTTTTTTTTTTTATCAGCGCTGACCATCATCCTCGTGTTGCTTCTCGTTTCTTCGGCAAACGATCCGCACCATCCGCCCCCTACCTAACAAATCAGGCAAATAAATCGAATTATATCGAACTTTCCATTAATTATTTTTTTATTTAACAAATAAATAAATATCGGATTTGCGATCGCAAAGGTGTGAAAAAAGACCAATCCGCAATTCCGTATTTTTTTTGCTTTTTAATTGGAAATATTTCTACTTTAACTTTTTTTGAAGTTAATTTTCAAGATGGGAAGATTAGAACATAATCTAAACTACTGTTAGATTTTATTTAGAATTTATAAATTATTATTAGAATCATTGCATACGTATAGTTTTATATCAGAAAGTATCTTTTTTACTTTAATTTATATAGCACTCTGCAGTGGGATGCAATCCTCCAAAATGCATTTTTTTGGGGGGGTTAGGGGTGGATAGAGCGTATGTGCTAAAAATCGTTGAACTCCATGAAGAAAAATAATTTTGTAGAAATGTGGAAAAATAGAAATATTATTTTTTAAATTTTAAGGAGATAGGTGTTGGTTCTAGTTGAAACATTTTTATATAATAATAAAAATTGCGAGGTAGGTTTTTTTTTATTTTTTTTTTTTTCGTGAATCCTACCTCATAATTTTACGCAATTTTTATTATTACCTATATATTCTTTTTTTCTTCGTTCATCTAAAAATTTGAAAATATTTTATACACATTTGAATTGAATCAGTCATTTCAAAAACCACATTAAGTCAAGATTTTTTCAAACATGTTTTTTTTGTCGCAAAGACTTCCCATAACCTGAGTAAAAACCATGCTCGTCAGTACATTCCTTCCTCTTCAAACAGTACCCCGAAGTCGTCGATCATTGCTTAAACGACACAAGTCATAAATATGATTGTTTTGTTCAAATTTTATACCACCTAACCATGTTTCTTGCTAAAACGACATAAGTCAAGAATAGTTTTTTTTTTGTTTAAATTTATTATTTATTAATTTATAAAGATTATTCGATATCGACAAACGTTTAAGTCCAAACACTATATTCAGCCCAAAAAATTCCTAGAAAATCCGTTTATTTGTGAATTACACAGTTTTTATTGATTCCTGAAATGTTCTGATTGTGTGGTTTTGGAAAAGACCGATTCAATTCATAGTAAAATAACAATAAAGACTACTTTAATAATTACTAATTATAATGTCAAGTAAATTATTTGACTCTCTTGCCATTGCCTCTTGATTTATGTAGTAATAAGTAGATACTAATAAAGCTTATTTTTCTGCCTGTGGTGAAGCATTATATATATTTATTTATTTAATGTCAACATTTCGGGTTGATCATATCGTCTTAAGGGACTGAATTATTTTAAAATTTTGTTAAAATTAACATCAGGTTGACCGCGCGTGTACGTTACTTCTTCATCGTCGCGGTCTTGACGATGTTGGAGTGTGAGGCCAAAGTTCAAGCCTCGATCGCGGCAGTATAATATTCTAATTGCTATAATCCAACTCTTGAACTAATCTTACAATGAATTATATAAGCAAGAAATATTTTTGTTGCCCTTCCATAGCAAGATCAGGCCGAAACGTTGACATTACAAAAAAAAATGTTTGATCACTCTTTCCCTCACTCTCTCATATTTAATTATAATATTAGAATATTTTGTGGTAAAACTTTTGGAGCTCTTGGGGGAACACTTTTGGTTCTAAGTAATAATCAAGTAAACATTGAAGTAATTTTAGTATTTTATTGTGTATGTAGTTAATGAGTGGACTACTAAAATTACTTTAGTGTTCACTTGATTATTACTTAGAACCAAAAGTGTTCCCCAAAACCTCCAAAATTTTTACCACAAAATATTTTAATATGAATAAATAAGCGAACAACTATATAGCACCCTCTATGAAGATTTTAATTATAATCTTTTATTTTATGTGAAGACAAGACAATCTAATATTGTTTTTTACTTTATCCAATGCGAAGCATGGGAGAAAGTACTGGAATCGCTCTCGCGGCAAGCGCGACTTCAAAGGGTCCTCAGGTAAAGACTACGGAACCCGTAGACTCAATTAAGGTCACAAATTGAAGTATTCAATGAGATTGAATATTAGCACGTGACGGTTTTGCCAAAAATTACCTGGAATCTCGTCGAGAGGCCAAAAAGTGCCATTTTTTTTTGGAAGTGCGTGCGGATGGATGGATGTATGTGTGTGTGTTATCGTTTTTTTCGTCCACGATTTTTTCCACACCTTTGCACCGATTGAAATGAAATTGAAAACCTACAATTAGTTTAACAAAATGAAGCGCTGATTAGTTTTTGGTACATATCGGTCCACAAACATTAGTACTTTATTTCTGTACTTTTTAGTTTTTTCTAAATATCTTGAAAATGACTTAACCAATTTTGATGAAATTTAATATCCTAATTAAGTACCTTGGGGACCACAAAAAAGCTTAAATAAAGTTTTTAGTAAAATTATATTTTAAAGTACTTTACTCAAGAACATATTAATATTTTAAATGAATTTGGATAAAGTTTAGCAACGATCCGTTGCAGTTTATTTTAATGTTTTAATTGTGTTTTAATGGAAAATATTCGTTGCTGGCTGTCTTATAGTTGAGAGATTTTTGATAAAGAGTTATATTGAATGAGCCACTGATGAAGTCTCAATAAAGTGACGAAACGTCTGGTAAATTGAATAACTAACTCTGTTGTTTAATTTTTGTCCACTTCCCTACGATTTTAAAATATTTAATTATAATATTTAGAATAACATTTGATTTTATATTAAATGGCACACATAAGTTTTTGACAACATCTGTTCGATTAGATAGAACATCCTGTTGTTGCTGTTGTTTAATTTTCTTAATTAACTCTAAATCGCGTATAGAATGTGTTGATCGATAGATGAGAGAGAGAAGGACGAGGGGGCGAAGGTTTTGGAGAATATTTAGTCTGTAAATTCTGCTGCTGCTTGATGATGATGATGACGCCGCAAAGCGGATGATGCTGACCCTGGTGACCCTTGTCCATTGGTGCTGCCTCCGCCTGCCTGGGAACAAACTCGGCCCAGTTGCCTGTTTCTATTTCATTCTGCCACCCCCCTGTGCCCCAACAAGCAAAACTCCATTGATTCGCCTAAATGAGAATCTGAAGTTTTTATATGCCACTGCAAGTTTTTCTTTTGAGTATTTTTCTGGAGAAACTGATAATATATCAAGCTCAAGTCAATTCAAACTATATCGCTGTCGATAATCCCTTTACGATCAATTTTTAGAATCAAAAGTTGTTTTAGGAAAACTATAAACTTTTAATATTTATTATAATTTAATCATAGTACGTCCATCCCGAAACATTTTTTCAGATTATCTGCACTTTCCAGTTAAAAGTATAAATAATTTTAAATTAATTGGACCGTGTAAGTTTAAATAATTTCTATAACTTATTCGTATTATAACGTCCAATTATTTAAAATTAACTACAAAAAGTTAACCAAGTTCATTAAAAATAAAAATTAGTATTAATAATATACAATGGACAATTATTGTCGAAAATCAGCAACTGCTAGAGCAAGGGTTCTCAACCAGGCTGTAACCCCCCCCCCCCCAAAAGGAGGAATTTGGGTATTTCAAAGGGGGGGGGGGATTAATCTGCCTACAAATTTCTAAAGTATTAACGAACGTATTAAAGAACTGGCAAAATACCTCAGCTTTCTCATTAGGTATATATTAATTATCTTTATCTCCAAATTAAAATATGATACCTTGTATATTTTTAATATTAAAATCATATCATTTAAAATAAAAAATTTTGAGTTGGAAAATCCTGGAAATGGGTAATGGAATTCTTAAAAAATTGCAGAAGGGGTTCATTGGAAGAAAAGGGTTGAGAACCTAGAAGGTCTAGTTAACGGAGAATAAAAACAGTTTTACTCATTACGAATATGTTTGTTTAATTCTTTATTTCCCGTTAACTATCGCCCAAGCTTTTGCCAATAAACAATAGGAATGATCAATCCTTCATCTAATAAATAATTATAAATTCTATTATCTCGAAAAGATGTTACGTCTATCGTGATTTTCACCAATATATTATTCAATGTCATTTTCAAGAATATCTTCAAAAATCTTTTGTAAGAAAATTTGTCACATTAGTATACTATTTATTGATATATCATTATTATCTATAGATTAAAATAAATAAGGAAGCCTATCTTTCTTTTTATGGTTCCGTATAAATGTAAAACGGAAGCCTATTAAACTCACTATGATGTCCGATGTGAATACACTTAAATACGAATGAGTTAGTTCAGCACCTCTCCATTTAGGGGTGTTGGAAACCTGTAAATCGACTACTACGCACTAAAGACGCTTTTTGCAAAATTGTTGACTTGATTTCATCAAGGCACATGACATGATAGTAACTATAATAATATTTAAAACCTTGGAGAGATAGTAGCTCTTAAATTGTCAAGATCTTGAAAGTGGAATTCAATACTTATACATATATCTAACATCATTTATTGATATAAATATAAATAAAAGAAAAAAGATGAAGGAGCGGAGACGCTTACTCGATGGAGGGATGAATCTTCTATTATAATTCGTTTCTGAATTTTATCTAAGTTTTGTAGTCCCTTTATAGGTACCTACTAGTCATACTACCTTAAAAAGTAACTCATTTAAAAATTAATTAATATCTGCGCTAAATTATGTCTAATTTTCAAGATCTAATGTGTTCGAATTCTTTCACCTGTCAAGACGGTTAGCTTTTTTCTTCTATTAGGTATCTCTTTTATATTCCTTATTAAATAAATAAAGCCTAATTTTCCGAGATCTTGGAAGTTGAAAACACATGACGTTGTTACCGCTTAGTTCTTTTTTCATACACTTAGGAACAGTGTGTGCTGTGGATTAATTAAAGATCTTCCAATCGTTACATCTCTTGGAATTTAATATATATATATATATATATATATATCCGTCCAAGAGCTTAAGGATTAAAAATCTAAGCAATAATTTAAGTAATTGAAAATTTCCGAAACTCTCAAAACATTCTAATCAAAATATATGGTTTGGTTTTATGGTACCCTATGTTAAGATTTAGAATCAAATGAGCGCGAAATTTTTTAATAATGAAGATCAATCTTTGAGATAAATTTTTTTTCGCTTAGTAGGTATGTCAGATATAGCTCATCTCAGTAGGAAAGGCAAGTGCCCGAATTGCATTTTTTGGGATTCGAGTTCAATTCCTGAAGGAGTGAAACAACCCTTCTATAATAATAAAAACAATCCATAACATCTCGTATCTAGTAGTTTACTATCTTTCTTCATTTTCTATATTAGTAAAATAGTACTATCGATACTTAAATTAAAATCGCCATTGATTATTACACGTATTGCCCAATTCTAGTTTTTTGCTTGCATTTCAATACAGCCCCAAAGAATACAAAAATTGTCAAATTAACAGTTCTCAAAATAAATAAGCAATATATAGCATGTAGCGTAGTTCGTTCCTAGATAGGTGACCGTCTACATACATTATTTACAGCCTTCTCAATCCCAGTCGTGTTGCTTGCATCCCAATTAAATAAAATAAGAAGGCCAAAAATTGAATACTGTTAATTATGACAATTCATCTCCGGTCCGAAAGATGGCTACGTGCTTTTTGATTTAAGACAGCGGGTGCATGAATTCAAAGCTATTTCTAGTCTTTTGCCCGATTTACTGTCGTCATTCTTCTTCCTATTCTATTTCTTGATAATCTTTTCAATATAGCACACATAAATGTATTCCCATTTTTAAATTAGGCCGACTAGATGAATTAAGAGTCAATTGGCTCTATTTGGCGATGTGTTTCAAGGCTAAATCACTCGGGGGCACTTGTCTATCAGTCAATCAGTCTGTTGGTAGGTAATAGGCTTAGCTTAACCCTTCCTGCCTCCGCTTCCATCTCTTCCTCTTTCTCTCTCTCTTAAGCCATCCATATAGGATGACTTGCCCAATAAATGTTTACTGCCTTCAAATCAAATTGCATGTTTAACTTCTCTACCGCCGTCCGTCCATTTCTCTATGAATGAACAGAGAGATCGATAGTATCATCTCTCTTTCTTTTTTCTTTTACATTTCTTTCTGTATTACTGTTTTATTTTATAGCAGCAACAGTAAGGTGTGCCCAAAGGTATGCCATTCTATATATTATGGGAATAATCTCTTCTCTTTTCATAGTGGGATAACACTTTACAATATTATTTATATTCATTAATGTCGTAAAGAGAAAGAAATAAATCTTCGACCTTTTGCATTTACCTTCTTCATATTATTCATCCTAGTAGTTTATTCCATCTCTTGGGATTGAATTTTCTAAAGTTTACTTTTTAGAAATTAATTCTTTTTACCATAAAATTTTTATGAAAAAATGAATAAATACTGAGCTAAATCTTAAGTTTAAAAATTGTAATAATTGTAAAACTTTATTAAGTGTTAAGTCAATGATTATTTATTTAATGAAGGTAGTAAATCTAGTTCTAATTTTTCAATAAATGAATTTCCGTTTATTTCAATGAAATAAAATTTTAAAAGATATCTTATATTAGATTTCGTGGATTTACATTTAAAATTAGTTTTGATAAGAATGTTTTCTAAATCTACGTACACATTAGACGATTATCGACCGATTCGTACATTTTGTTGTTTTATTTTTATTTGGTGGACCGCTCGAATCGACTGATAATTGTCCAATGTGTACGTAGCTTTAGAACCATAAGGTGCGTCTCTATTAAAAGAGAAACAAAAATTATCGCCTTTATATTTAATGAGTTTATATGGAGCTATAGAAATCCTAGGGCTTTTCTCCTGTTGAATGTATTAAATTAGAAATCATGCTTCCATTTTTTTAATGTATTTTTTCTTCTACATCTCATCTCTTAAACATTATTATCTTTTGGACAATACCAGAAAAAATAAACAATTCAAACTAATTAAAGTCTTATAATTCCACAAAAATCTTAAAGCATCATTTTATACTTGTCGTTTTAGGTTATTTTATGACGCCTCCTGTTGAAATATCAATGGATGTTTTTACTGTTTTGTCTTTTTCTCTTTGATTTCCAATCAAATAATGCGAGGGGAGGTATTAATTAGTTCAGATCATCTCAACTGATAATCTCCCAGGCGTTAAAGTCTCTTTTTATACTTGTCGTTTTAGGTTATTTCAAGTTTAAATATCTATTGATGTTTTTACTGTTTTTGTCTTTTTCTCTTTGATACCCAATCAAATAATGCGAAGGTAGATATTAATTAATTTAGAATATCTCAACTGATAATCTCGCAGGCATTAAAGTTTCTTTCTATCCTTGTCGTTTTAGATTATTTCATGTTTAAATATCTATTGATGTTTTTACTGTTTTAGTCTTTTTCTCTTTGATATTCAATCAAATAATGCGAGGGTAGATATTAATTAATTCAGAACATCTCAACTGATAATCTCGCAGGCGTTAAAGTCTCTTTTTATAGTTGTCGTTTTAGGTTATTTTATGATTCATCTTGTTTAAGTATCGATTGATGTTGTTGCCTTTCTTCTCTCTTTCTCTTTGAAACTCATTATCACTTTTCTGCACGCGCTCTTGTTTCTGTTACGGCTGCTGGCCGTTGCCACTTCTATATATTATGCTTGCTCCCACCTGAATTTCCTGTCAAGTCGTTATTATCGCCGACGTAACTCTTTCCATGTGACATGCATTTAAATGTACATCATCATCGTGGTCGTTATCTTGAGTTGACGATTTCCGTCTATTTTTCTTTACCTCTTTATTTTCCATACCTATATACATATAATATTGAATATTCATTTGCATCTCAAAAAATTAATGTACTATATTAGTAAAGATATAATTGTTTTATTAAGTTAACGGATTTAGCGAAGATTTATTTTCAAAGGAGACAAATAAATAAAAACTACAACTACAACAACAAATTGAAAATCTTTTCTATTCTAGGACGAGAATTTATGTTAATTGAATTGAAACGCTTTGGTGTAGATGTTCTCTTATCTGCATCTCTTCTCTATCTCTATTTCTGATTGTGCATTCAATTTATCATTATCACCTACTTTATTATCAATTTTCTTAGTGTACTATTGCGAAACATAAATGTGAACATGCTTTGTTCTTGATTTAACTTGAAAAATATATATCTAATATATATATATATATATATAAGTGTAGGTACCTAGTATTTTATCCAAAGAATTTTTTTTATTTTGAATATAAATCTTTTCACATTAATTAATTAAATAAGTTGTTGTAGTGAAATAAGAACAATAGCTTATGCAAGTATTTTTTTATTTTATGCCAACGTTTCGTCAACTTTCTTGACTTCCTCAGGGTTCAAACAAATTAATTTCTTTGCATATTTGTCATTTTATAAATATTCATTCTTAGCAAACACATATAAGCACAGATTGAAAATATTTCCTATTTAAATCTCCCTACAACAACTTATTAATTTAATCGATGGACATAAATAATCAAATTAACATTAATTAATGTCTAAAGTGAGCCTAATTAATTAGGAGAAGTGATTAGGTTTAAATTAAATAATATAAGTTTTTTTAATTACTTTTTGTAGTTTATTGTATATTATTATTAAATTGAATATACAATTAAAGCAATAATTAATAACTGTAAATTCTTTATGATTGATTAAATGCAATTTAATTAACCCGTTGATGATTGTTATTCTTTAACATTATTTTCTCTTCTGTGTAAAAATTTATTAAATCCCCTCTCGGAAAATAAAAAGAGCAACTAAACTCAATAGAGATTTAAAGATATCATTTATAAAAAATTTTGAGGGCTTTAAGATTATAAAGGACAATTTTTGTTAAATTATTGATGTCCAAAAATATGTCGTTTTGGTACTAGGGTAAATTTTCGTGAATTTATTACAATTGCCAGATTTACTTGTATAAAGAAATTTCATACCGGCTCATGGATACATGGACCTTGTGGAACATGCGTACACAGGTTTTTTTAGGGGTGGGGTTAAGTAATGGAATATGAGAATGAAAGTTTTCGAAATGCGGTACTGTAAAAAAATGTCAATAATTGAATGGGTGGATAGAATTACAAATGAGGAAATTTTTTATAAAAATAAAAAAGAATCTGAGGAAGAGATTATATATTAAATGATAAAGGAAACGTTAAGACACCCGGAATTGATTGCTTAGTAATATTTCAAAGGGCGAGGTAGGATAAAAAGGGAAAAGGGTAAGATTGGAGTATTTCCTACAGATAATAAAAGATATGAATGAGTTTGGGGACTTTTAGAGAAACTAAAGAGTTGGCATAGGATAGGGTCGAATGGGGGCTAGTATTTGCGTCAAATCATTCAAGAAGTCTTAGAACTGTCTACCCTATGATCATTATCAATTAAGGCTTTGCCAACAATGGATGTGGGAGGAATTTTTCGGCCTTCCTATAATGTCTTCGAGCTTATTGAATACTTTTATATAATGAAGGAGACAATAAAAATTCTGCTACTCTCGGCAAAAAACTTTCAATTTACTTTTATATATGTAGCTCAACTTAATGAGCCCAATATTAGCCAAATGTGCAGGATTGAGTGGTTTTCCAGAACATTTATTTTTAGTACTTAGCTGAGAAAGTCTTCAACTTATTCTTTCTCTTTTTCTCAATATTGTATTATTTTCTTCTTCTTCTTCTACTTCTTCTGTCTATTATTCTTAATATGGTAAATTGAACCAAAAGAGATGTTCGTTTGTTTTATTTTATTTTATAAGAAAGGGCTGATTGAGTAGGATCTTGATACATGAAGGTTAAGCCCAAGTGAGGGAGGGGGGGGGGGGGGGCAGGCATTCAAATACAAAATATGGCAAGAGGTAATGATACATATCTCTCTCTTTCTCTATTTTGAGAATGGAGGTCAGTCCGATGTCTTTGGCTCTCTTGTCTATCTGTCGGTCTGTCTTCCTTCCTTCCATATAAGAGATCAACTTGAGTCACGAATCGTTTCGAATTAATTGAATCCATCCAAACAACACAACACTACAACACATCGGCTACTTACTTACTTGCAACCATGTTCTATATCCCCCAAACATTGTTCGATATATCGTTCACTAAATAAATATATCATTTGGAATATTTCATTTCTTTTTCGTTCAATTTATAGTTTTAAACATCTCTTATTCTATATTTTCAAATAAATTCAATATTTATTTAGACATTAAAATTTCAAACACCTAAGAGAATACAAATTCAACAACCTTAATGGGCAAATTATTTGACAATTTAAAATAAAATTAAACTTATTGGGACATCCACATGACTTTACCATACTCCTAGGTACTCTCTTATATTTAATATTGAATTAAAATAATTTATAATTATAAGGAAGAATTTTGGGTCAATTATCAATTAATAATATCTTCTTTTAATTATAGGACTATCTTATTAGAAATATATCAGCTTTCTTCGATTTTGTTGCGAAATTTAGTACAAATCGATTAAAGGGTCTACAACTTATATTGATAGTTTAATTTTTTTAACACCCCCAATATTGGGTGCCCTACACCCCAACACCCGAAGAAAATAATAACTCTCTTTTTTATTAAAGTTTCATTTTATAGTATATTTCGTTTTTCTTGTTTTTTTAGCTTGAAAATCTTATAATTTTTACTCCCCCCCCCCCCTTAATTTTGGTTTCGATTTCAACCAAAATCTAATCAGCTCTTATCTCAATTCACCAAAACTACATGTGAAATTTCGTTTTGATATTCACACTAGTTTTTGAGCTAGTGCGCCCACAAAAATTTGGTAACGCACCTACTAACATACTAAATAACGTACTAAAAAACACTTTGACAAAATAATTAATATCTCGAAAATTATAATTTTTTCAATGTTCACTTATTAGGGCTTTTTTGTAGACTGAAATGCCCTGTATGGTAAAGTAAAAATACATATATATATATATATATATATATATATATATATATATATATTGGCTATTTATTTATGATAATTTATCGATACTTTGTTTAGTATTTCAGTAGAAAAAGGGTGAAGGCTAGGAGATTTCAAATTAAATAGAAATAAATTCAATGAGAATTAACAAAAACAGCATCACCCTGAGCGAGAGAAAATTTCCATTTCATAAAGTGAAAATTGGAAAATTTCATTATAAAAAATGGCACTAATCATTTTCTTTCAGATTTTCTTAGACGCATTAATTTTTTTTTTGATAGTTTAAATAAATTATGAACAATTTCGCAAAATAGATTAATAATATTTTTAAAGACACCAGAACTAGTCAAGGATTCGAACCTAGGTTTGTTCTCTATATCAGGGGTCTTCAAACTATGGGCTACGACGATGTGGTTACTTTACTAAAAAAAATCATCTTCAAAATAAATAGTAAAAAAAAACCTATGTAATAAAAAAATCATTAGAATCTAATGATTAGATAATTAAGCGGTATTACAGGTATTATGTAAATTGTAGATATACTGAAGTTGTTATTTTCTACGTTTTGAGAGATGTGCACCGCGAAACTTTTACTGAAAATTTGGTGCACCAATCGTGAAAAAGTTTGAAGACCCCTGTTCTATATCATGTGTTATGCTCCTATCATCTGAGAAAACTATTTCCTTGTATCTTTAAAGACGAAGCTTGAGAAAAAAAATAAATAGGAATTCGCGGATTTAAATATAATTAATAATATTTCTTTATTTGATATCAGATAGGTATGTATAAAAAATCGTGTGGGTTGCTTCTTTCTGCGGATTTCAATCCTAAAAAAGGATTTTACGACTTGAATGTGTATCTTTTAACATACATTTTGTGGTATAAAGACATTTGTTTCTCGACACTATGTCAAAATTTAATCCTTCTATATTATTTATATTCGAATCCATGTCCATCAATAGGTGCTTGAAAAATCCAAAATCCTGAAACAGTTTTAGAAACTATTTTCATATAAATATATCCTTTAGAATTCCATTCCTTATTAATAAGTCTTTCTCCTTGTACTTATTGTTAAGAGTGTATCTACTGACTTCCATTGATGTAATTTTTTCTCGCCATTTTCTCTATTACTGGAAATATTGATATTTTTTATATTGATATTGATAAGCAAAAAGATGCACCAAAAAGGTGCAACCTCTGGGATGAACCCTTGCATCTTGAAAAGAAGAACGATTGCCTCCTGAACTTGACTTAACCAAATGCCTTATATTATTAAACCACCTTTTCATAGTCTTACAGTATCTTTTGTTTTGCACTTTAACTTGGATGTCTTTAAGCGACAGATTATTCTGTCGCCACGCGATGATGATGTGTTCGACTTGATGTCGTATTTGGACTTCTTTGAAATTTCTTGAGAGTCGTCGAAAACCGTGAATGAATGGATAATAATTGATAATGCATATAGAAATAAAATAATAATAAAATTAATTATTCATTTGTAAAAAGAGACAACTAGAAAGAAAAGGGAAGAATAAATAGAATTGTACCTCTTCCAAATGGATAAGAAAAAAAAAATGGTGAGAACCAGTTTAATAAAGTTGTCCTTTAGAATAACAAATAAGGTGATGGATATAGAAATAGAGGAAGAAAATTTTCTGTATCCATAAATGCCAATAAATCAAATCAGACAACATAAATACTAATAAATAAATAAACTAATTAATTTGATTTTTATTATTATATGATTTAGTTTCAGATATGTTCTTAGTTCATTAAATATCATTCAGTTTATTCAATTAAATTTAAGCTCAAAAATTAAATAAACTAGCTTATGTTTTAAAATAATTGTCATTTGATATCAGAGACGTTCAATTGAAATAAAACATTTATACTAAATGAAAAATTTGTTCCTAGAGCCCTTAATCGGGGGTCAGATAGGCTAGGGGTTAGCACAACAGCCTGCTAACCAAGTGGACCCGGGTTCGAATCCGACTCGAGGTAACCGGCTAAAATCTGACTCCGGGGGTAGAGACAAATTTGGAAAAATAAATGGTATCGTAAATTAGCTTATGGCTAGAAAGCCTGAAAAGCCAAAAAAAAGCCCTTAATCAGATCTAATTGGCCTAGCTTGATCTCTTTTCTTATCATATTCTGGGTTACCTTCCTTTCATTTCTCTACTCTAATAATAAAGTGAGAGACCAATCCAGACAATCAGACTTGATCAATAATTCGATGTATAGAAAAGGGCTTTCTGTCCTGAAGTTTTTCCTGACTAAATCACTCAGGACATTCACCCAGAGCTGTAAAGTCCCAAGAATCACTAAAATCTACCATTAAAGCAGTAATTAATATTCATTGGACTAGCATCCATTAGTTCCTTTGGTCCCATTTGGAAAGACAGCACATCTCTGGAGAGTTAGTTTAAAAAGCTACTGGGGAATCACACCTGATCTTGATTCAATGAGTCAAGAACAAAAATAAAATTTGGATGGAAATACTTTAGATCTCTTAAGGGCTGTTGCCTTCAAAGTAGCAATAAAATATCGCGACTCTCAATGTCCCTCTTTAGGCTTCCTCAATCTATTCCAGTGGTGAGTCAGTTTGTATCGTAAAGATATTATAGTTTGATGGTCACCAATCTGAAAAGTCACTCAGTTTTGTTTAGCTTAACTTTTATGATCACATGAGAACCGGTGCTTTTACCAAGGCCGACGGTAAAGACAATTAAATCTTTATTTGAAATATTAAAAATAGAACAAAGTAAACTTTCTTTATTGACTATTATTTTCCCACTACCTAGGTGTATGTATATGTGACTTGTAGTTTCGGTCTATTTCGTATTCATTGTGATTTATCATGTTGTTTTGCTATATTATAGTACATAAAAGATAATTTGACCATCGATCAGCTCACCTCCGCCTTCCAGGTCAAATGGATTAAAAGGAATATGCAGGAAATAGTTGATGTTGTTGTTAGCTGTATTGGGGATCGTGTGCTTATTCGTTATTCTCATGTATAATAGATGATGAAAATAGGCGTCTAAATATTACGTTCAAAAGAGAACAGGTTTCATTCAATTGATAGGAATATATATATATTCTAATGGCACACAGACACAAACATTGGATAACAACGATATTTTTCGTCGTATTATTAAATCAGTTGATTTCGTCCATCAGCATTAGATTATTTCGTCTCATTATTTTATTTTATTTACTCTTTCTCTATTTGAGTTTCGAGATCATAATATATAGTATACAAAATCATAGAGATTATTTTTATTTTTTAATAATGATTATTGATGCAAAAATATCTTCTACCAAAAAATAGGCAATTTCTGTAGTCCGGGTGGGCTCTAGAATCGTGATGATGAAGAAGAAATTTCAGGAATTCGTAGTTAAAGGTATCCAGGAATATGGGTCTTGAAATGCTTAAGATTATATACGTCGGAAAGATAGACACGGGAAGAGACTTTCAGTCTCTAGAAGTTTTAGGGATAAAAGTTTGCTCGGATAGTATCTAATTTATTCGTTGTTGATAATGTTTGAAAATTTATGTTATATTCGAAAAATCACTGTCTATCTGTCCCTAAGGAGGAAATAATGAAAAATAAAATTCCGAATAAAAGAAATTTATAGGAACGCTTTTATCCGCACTTATAAACCAACATTTCGGAGAATCTTCCCCCCTTCTTCAGGGTTTTGAAGGGCCAACGAAGGAAACATACAGAAGGAAGTTTCCTTCCTTGACCATTTGAAACCCTGAAGAAGGAGCAGAGATTATCCGAAATATAGGTTTTTAAGAGGATAGAAGCAACGTTTTTTAATTCGGAATTTTGTTTTTCATTATCCTTGGTACTGGCCTACTGGCTTCCATCAGTTCTCCATTCTTAAGTCTATATTGAATTTAATAGAAGTTCCAGAAAGAAATAGTAATTTTTCAGCGGGTTGACAAGCACTTGGTCCGCTTTGATCATTTGGCCATCAATTCGCTGACCCCAACCTCCATCTCATTTACCCCCACGGGACCTCTACTGGCGACTGCCTGACTGATTAATTAGCAAGATCCTCCTGTTCAGAGAAGAATACCAAATTAACAGTTAACTATTTAATTAGGATGAACAATCAGAGGAGACAAGGGAGTGGCAAGAGTAGTAGGAATATTAAGAGAGGTATGCATGCATACGTTCATCATTAATCATGTTTTACACTTTTTTTAAAAGATGATGACAATCTAAATGCAATTTGTCATTAGAATCAATTGAATCTCCTCATTCTTTTCTTGTCTTCCTTTTTTTTTTTTTACTTTTAGCTTTTTAAAATTATATTGATTCTTTTATTTATACTAGTGGTTTCTAAAATGTGAAGGCTCGCGGACCCCTTTTTTAAAATAAATATTTCGGCCGACCCCTATTTCAGATTTTACTTACGATTTCTAATAAACTAAATTAAAAAAGTAGAAATTGTCATTACACTAATAGGGTCTCTTAAAAAAAATCATTTTATTTCTAAAAATTATTATTATTGTATTAAATGAAGGAGGAGGTATCAGCCAAAGATGGAATCACTGTGTTCAATAAAACACCTTTAATAAAACGTTTCGACCTGCATTTATTTGGCCATCTTCAGTTAATTAGGAGTTATACACAAAATGTGGCACAAATATGTGATCGAACTTTTGTTTCTGAAACTTTTGTGTCCAGGAACGTTATAAAATTGCATGAAGCTAAAAATGGTTATTTTTATTTTTGACAAGTATTGGTTCGATGACATATGTGTGCCGCATTTTGTGTATAACTCCTAATTAACTGAAGATGGCCAAATAAATTCAGGCCGAAAAATTTTATCAAAGGTGTTTTATTGAACCGAGCTCATTTTTGAAAAACATTCCAACTCTTTTCAAAAATAAGATGCTCAAAACTTTACTTTTATATTAAAATAGCAGGACGTGTATGAAAAACTTTTTTTCATTTTAAGCTAAATTTTTTAATTTCCGTTATATATTAATGGAGTGAAAGATTTCTATGCTTACATCAAATATTGCGATTCAGAGGGAGTTTTTTGTCTCGAGGGTGTGAGCTAGCTGCCCGGAAAGCAAGTTAGTTCTCAGGTTAGACTCCTGGGGGGATGAATCCCCTCTGATATCGCAATTTAATAATATTTCTATTAAAATCTTAGATTCTGTCCTAAAAATTAAATTCTTTCTAGTTTAAAATTGATTTGTTAATCTGAACCCGAGTTCATTTTTGAAAAACATTCCAACTCTTTTCAAAAATAAGATGCTCAAATCTTTAAATAATAATATATAATAAAGTAAAGAAAATTTCTTGAAAAATGTTTTTTTTGGAACTTTTTCAAAAAAAATTTTAAATATAAAATATTAGGTAGGTTTCACATAAATAAAAGATCGGGTGCTTATTTCGGATTATACCCCGAAATATATATTGAGTCGTGCTAAACAAGCATCCGATCTTTTATTTATGTGAAACCTACCTAGTATTTTATATTTAAAAAAATTTTGAAAAAGTTCCAAAAAAAAAAAAATTTTTCAAAAAATTTTCTTTACTTTATTTAATATGTTTCACCAAGAACCTACACCATTCTCCCTTAACAAAAATAATATATAAATATCCGAAATTCTTCGAGTTGTTTTAATTGATATCACATTCGAAAGAAATAATCGACCAGTCTTACATTTAATAAATAATAATATTAACATCGCTATAATATAAATAATTTAAATTAATAATGATAACATCTCTTGTAATTAAAAAATTATCTGATAAGCCAAAAAAACTAGTCATTTAACCTTTTAAACTTGAATAATAAAAATGTTTTAAATATTCATTAATTTGTTTTATAATTTGTATACAAAGGAGTTGACCGGAAAAAATCACATAAAAATAATAATTTCGCACTCCTACAAATTTAATTTGTTTAATAAATAAATTAGAAATAAATAAAATTTAAAAAAAGAAAAAATCAGTAATAACTTTTAATGGAACGTCACAATTTAAAAACATTTTTCTTTTATCATTTATGAAATTCAAAAACAAAGTGAAATACTTTATGGTCTTGAGTTATCCTGGGTATCGAAATCAAGCAGACAGGCCTGATGGTTGAAAATTATTTTTCCTCATGTTAAGACATTTCTGAATACTAAAAGAAAAAACTTATTGAACATTTTATGAATTTGAGTGAATTCAATATTTTGAATCGTGAATCCTTGCCTCTCGTGTGTAGAGAGTTATAAAAGCGTTTTTGAAGCCTTTTTTCTGGACCCCCGCCAAGTATTTTTCGGACCCCTTGACGGCTTCGGACCTCAATTCGGGAACCATTGATTTATACTATTATTTATTTAAAAAATACATTATTTATTTTATTTTGAGGCTGTTATGGTTTGAATCTTAGACTATAAATAATAAATAAATAAATGTTCTTGTTAGTATCACGGCGTTTCTGCTCCTTTATTTTATTTATTACTACACTCCATCATCACTAGTGTTGATTAGGTTTGCCAATCCTTCCGGATTTGCTGCCAAATTCTAAAAGTCTCCCGGATCCCGGAATTCAATAAAAATATCCTGAAATTTGAAACGTTAGTTGATCTCTAATGGCTGGCCGGCTGCATTCGCTAGGAAACTCTCTAATTACGCCAATGCTTATCAGTTATTTTTTGTCGAATAAAAAATGTTTTCCTTCATTTTTTATGCCTATAGCTTCCTTTTATAGAGTTGACATCCCTAGTGTTAATAAATATAGCTAACTTCATCACTCTCTTCGTATCGAAATGTACTGTTTGGGGGCCAACAAAATATCTTAACTAACTATCGAAATGCCTAGTCTGATTAACTTTTATTATACCTGGCGATGTTTCCCCGCGCCCAACTTCATTTTATACGATCTTGGCAATCAAAAAGAAAACAAATTAACAAACACTTATTGTGCTATACTCGTTTTTGAGTTCTCTAGGTTACTAAGGAAAGTATTTTCCACATAGTAAAGCCTTGAAAAAATCTTCCACTCTATTTTAATAAGGGGCCTTTTTACCAGCGATTATTGGCTATATAAGCAGTAAACTAAACAATGCGCTTGGCTGTATCTCTTTAGATTCTATAAATTATAGATTGTATAGATCATTAAGACAAGGATTTAATGATTTTCACATAACATACTAAGTTACCTAAATATTTACCAAATTATTAAATTAAAAAAAAAAAAAAATAAAATAATTACAAAATAATTTAATCGAGGCTCAAATGAAAAATTAGTATTTAAATTTATAATAATCAATGTCGAATAATAGAGTAGTCCAGAAATGATTGAATAATTATTTAAATAAACTGCAACGGATCGTTGCTAAACTTTATCCAGATTCATTTGAAATATTAATATGTTTGTTCCTTTATTATTAATCAGATATCACTTGCAATTTGTAGTTCATGTTGACATTAATTAAAAATAATTCTCATTTAATAGTCGAGGAATAACCATTCTACATTGGATTTTTGACATTTCGGTTATTATTGTAACCATTGCTGAAGACATGGAGGAATCGACTTAAAATCAAAAATAGCCACCGATTCTCATCTAATACTTGAGGAATAACAATTCTACATTAGGTTTTTGACTTTTCGATTATTATTGGTAACCATTGCTGAAGACATGGAGGAATCGACTTAAAATCAAAAATAACCATCGATTCTCATCTAATACTAGAGGAATAACCTTATTGCATTCTATTTTTGATGTTTTGACCATTAATGGCAACCTTTACTGAAAACGTGGAAGAATCGACTTAAAATCAAAAAGACTAAATTATTTTATGGCAAACAACTCAAACTTGAGAGAAATAAAAGAGGAAGCTGTTTTCTAATACGGCAACAAAATATTTTGATTTCAAATATTGTTATTTGATATTTAATGGGACTCGAAAATAGATCAAAATAGCCTTTTCGACATTTTGATCGATAATATCTCAAAACTCTGACGTGTTGTAAAAAATCGTGAAATTACATGATAATCAGCGTATAAAACTCTACTGAAATCCATTGTTAGGTTCAAGGGGAGAAATTTTTGTTTAATTTTTGTCGAGCAGTGTAATAATGGAGAGTAGAGACATGTCTGTGGTAATTGGAAGGTTTTTTTGTACCAGATGTACGGTGATATTTGTATAACAATATTAATTATAATAAGAATTCTTTAAATAAACATTTTTTTGTTGGTTTTAATATAAAAGAGTATAAAAACAAATTTGGTGAGCATGCCAGTTTATTATTAGTGAAATTATCAAAATTAACAACAGATGTTTCGAATTCTCCCTCCCATCTGCAAACGTGAGTATTGAATGAAAAACAAAAAAGGAATATTTATTCTGTGAAGAATGGGAAATGGAGGGCTCCCATTTCCCCCAAAAATAGAAAGCGGGTTCGATTCGCGAGGCGGTGTTTATTTTTCGGTCTTTTGGTTCATTCTTCTTTCTCTCCAACTCCCATCTATCTCCCTTTCTCTGTCTCTACTCGTCGTGAGAAAAATAAACAGAACGAACGACTCTTCTCCATTTGCATCTCCTTTATTCTCTTCAGCAGCATAAAATTCCACTCTAGCTCATCCCATTGATGACAAGTTCAGGGAAATTTTAATTTAATAAAAATTAAACTATCATGATTAAAGAAAGTTTGTAAAATCAAAAGAGAGAATTAATAGAAAATTAATGAGTGATGAATAAATAAATTTATAAAATTAATACTTATATTAAAATTGCAAATAAGAATATGAATAATTAATAAAGAAATAAATCAAAAATAGTGTCTCTCATAATTGAGAAAGCTATAAGTGATATTTAATTTTTCTTTTCTACATTACATATTCTCATTTGATGAAGAGACTTCATATTTTTCCTTTTATCTAGTTTGAAACAGTTGTGTCATCCCAAATTTAGCACTACCGAAACGCTGAAATTTCGGGGGTCTGGGAGATCCGGTTTTTTTTTGTCTCTATGTTACTCGATTTTTCGCCAATTGTAAACCGATTTTGATGATTTTTTTTGCATTGGGTTGAGTATAGTTCCCGATTGGTACCATATAAATTTGGTCAAGTTCTGATGATATGATCAATGACAAAATAGCGGAAATCTCCAATTCATATGAGCAAATAATCAAAATTATAATAAAAAATATTTTATAAAAATACAATCTTAAAATGTCCATTTAAAACCCGCTAACGTTTCGAGTGAATTTCTCTATTTATGAATTGAATTTTATTATCATTTTGTGATTCATTCACACGAATCTTTCTCTTTTTATGAGTACTCCTCGTTTTTCTAATTAACTTGTTGTTTATATACTTACCTTGTTGATTTCATATTTAATTAGCTATTTTATACTTAACCACGGTTCAAATACTTAACTACGATTTAAATACTTAACCACGGTTCAAATATCTAACCATGGTTCAAATACTTAACTCTCAGTCCTATTTAAGTCCTATTTCAGTTCCTATTTAACTCGCTGTTTTCCGAATTAATTCGCTGTTTACATACTTACCTTGTTGATTTCATATTTAATTAGCTGTTTTCATACTTAACTATCCATTTCCTACTTACCTCCTTGTTTTCATACTTAACCTTCCGTTTAAATACTCAGCTTCCCGTTCTCATACATTTCAAAAAAATGAGGTTCTCAATTCGATTGATTTTTTTTGTTTGTATCTATGTTGTTCGATTTCTTCGCCAATTGTGATTATTTTTTTGCATTGGTTTCAGTATAGTTTCTGATTAGTACCATATTAATTTGGTCAAGCTCTGATGACATGACCAATGACAAAATAGCGGAAATCCCCAATTCAAATGAGCATATAATCGAAATTATAATAAAAAATATTTTATTACAAAAACAATCTTAAAACGTTCATTTAAAACCCTCTAACGTTTCTCTAACGATAATTTCTCTACTTATAAATTGAATTTTATTATCATTTTGTGATTCAAACACGAATCTTTCTCTTACGAGATGCATGGAAGGTATTATCTTAAGTCTCACTATTGTCAACATGACTAAAAAGAGAAAAATAAAAATAATTTTTAGAACAAAAATAAAACCAACTTCAAAAAAATTAAATGCAGCAAATAAAATAATAGGAACTCAAAAATAAAATAAAATTCACTAAAAGGTATAAAATAATAACCGTCGAAATTGTTACATGAAATCACTTTTTGAAGCCGGTGCTAAACATAAACATTTTATGGATCGCACTCAACGGATGATACCTAGTACGTTTGGCGGGTAATGAAGACAACATCGCGTAAGCTCGCTTATATACATAGTTTCTTTAGCACTGACTTCAAAAAGTGATTTCATGTAAAAATTTCGTGGTTTAGTTGTAACTAAATTAGATAATTATTTTATACCATTTAGAGCATTTTATTTTATTTTTGAGTTCCTATTATTTTTATGTACATATTTTTATAGAAGATTATTTTCTCTCTGTTCATTTAAACATCCATCAACCCAAGTGGAAAAAAGTAATAGTGAAGGTTATCAGTGTTTCGCCATCTCTTTTTTTCTTTTATATTGTTTACCTTGGCACACCCTTCGCTATCCATTTCCACCGTGTTTTCTTTTATATATCTATGTATATACATATAAATAATGCTTAGAAAGAAAAATGAAACAAAAAAATCCCTTAAATTTCAAAAAAATTTACTAAATTAGTTAAAAGATATGTTTTAGTCATTATAGGGAAACCTATTATAAATAAATTTCCGAGACTTAATATAAAAATTTTGGTGACTTTAATGCGTTTTTCAATAATGTTAGATGGAATTTTTTTATATATTTTCTAACGTTTTTAAAAAAGCAACAAAACCCAACATTATATTCTTCAACCTTTAAATACTTCTTAAATTCTATCACCTGGTCTTTCTTTCCCTCTAGAGTTAATCCAAGATATGACACTTTTTTCATTCCCAAAATTAAAAATATTAAAGATATTGCTTTTACAATTAGAGATGAAACCAATTTTTTTTTTTCATTTTACTTCTATAGCATTTAGAAAAAATATAAAAATGCCAAAATTAGATTTATCTGGTATAATTATATATTTTGTTATCCACACTGTAAACTTATTAATTTAATAGATTATTCCAATATAATTTTTTTTCTCACGCTAATTTGTTTAATACTTTATTTTAACTTTTTTAAAATTTGACATTAGAAAATATTCATCATCAAATTTCTCTTATATCGCTTTCATTTTACTAAGCCTTGCCCTAAAAATTTCGATTAATAAAAATTCTTGAAATGAAATTTATAAAAAATATAACTAGATTTTCTATCATAACCAATAGTTATTTTTATCATTATCATTTAAGACATAAATCATTACAATACCAACTTTTCTAATACATTAAAAATAATCACACAATTTCTTTTATTTAGTAAATTTCTCAAAGATCATTCATATTATAGATTAATATTATAAAAATAAAAAAAATAGTTTGTCATATTTTAACAATTTACCTTTATTTCCCTTCTATTTTTTCTTTTTTCATTATATTGCACTCATAAATATTCGCTTAGTGCGAAAAAAGGATCTTTACATAGATTTCTTTTTATATATACGTATATTTTTATAATTTTTTTTCTTTTTTTAAAGCAAAACCGCTCGATATATTTATTACCAGGGCGCAAAATTTCAACCATATCTCGTTACCTGTCTGTTAATAAATCACTATCAGCTGGGCGGTTTAATTGTTAGTGAGGTTATTCGCCGCTCCTTTGTGACCCTGAGGTTAGCGATAGCGATTGCCTCACAGCTGTGGAGGTGGGGGAGGGTCAAAGGCCTCAAAGCCTCAAACTTCTAGGGATTCTTCTTTCTTTTTCCTCTACAATTCTTCTTCACTAGGCCTTTTTCCCTCTCATTGATCGGATTCCTATCGATCATCAATCAATGAAAATAATATTAAAAAAAAATACATTAAACAAGCTTCCCTCCATTCTTGAGGGTGAGTAATTGAAAGTACCTACTATTTTCTCAACTTAATTATTCTTTGCGAATTTAACTTGGTTGGCTGAGCCCTAGATTTCACTATTTTTTTAACTTGGCCTGTTTTTTCACAGAATGTTATGGGTGGGATATTATTAAACGCACACTTATATAAAATATTGAAAGAATAATTGTGCTACCATCTTTTTAAAACATTCTCGAGGGTAGTAAGTAAACATTACTTGCTATGTTATCATCTTCTAGTTATCAAGAGCTTTTTAACATAATATCTTCTACAAATACGGTTTAGTAAATTTATGAAAATACAGTCGTGAAATTTTTTTTAAATAGATTTTAAAATTGAAATACTTATAATTTATTTACATACCCGATTTTGTTTTTTTGTTTCAGGTAATTTTGAATCTCATTTGGAAAATTCGTTCTTGCATACCAACAAAAACAAATCGATTTAGGTAACATTCTTCAGCTTGTATTAAAAGTAATTCTTTTTGTGCTAAATTAGTCTTCGTGCGTTAACAAATTCTATGAAAAGGGTGCACTTTACATTATTTTTTTTTTTTTCAAGCACCTCCACCCCACCTTGTAAAATATTCCTAACCTGTTATATGTTTATCATATGTAATAATAATTTAATCCTTTTTGTAATTTTTAAAATGAAATTTCAGTTCTCCTTAGATAACTGCTCAGATTCTTTTCATAAGGTTTTTTTAACATATTCTATTATATTATTAAAATCAAATCCATGAAAAGAGATGATCAATAGACACAATTGACAACATCATCTATATAAAAGGAATATATATATATATATAATAAGAGAGTGTCACGAAAACCCAATTCACTTCTTTCTTTTTCTCCCTCTCTCTCATTCTTTTTCTTTCATCTGCCGACTAGGAAAAATGCAATTAATAGTCAATCTTTCTTCCTTTTCGCTCTGAATCTTGTTCTTTTACCTTTTATATCCTCTCTCTCTCTCTCTCTCTCACACACACACACAAACATACACTCACACTTCCTGTGCCTTCACATACATTTTGAAAAATTGTATTTCCCAAAAAATAAATCAACTAATAACAAATTAATCAAAGAAAATAATAATATAAATATAGATAAATCTGAGAAAGAGAAGATCTCAGATGATAAGGTACACGTTGAGACATGGGTTCCCTAAGGATATTTTCGAGGGTAAAATCGGGAAGAAAGGGGTAAGAAGGGATTAGATTATAATATTTTCTCCACATAATGAAGGATATTGAATATGAGACTTATTGTTAAATGCTAGGATTGTTATAGGATAGAATTGTATCGAACCAGTCATAAAAGACTATAATGATGATGATGTATTATATATATGTTGCAGTAAAACCCCGTTTGTTAGTTAAAACGGGTTCTTACTAGTTAAAACGCTTTTCACTGAATACCTTTGTGGCAACTAGAACTAACTGATTGTTGAGTTTGGTCCAAAGGTCTAGAATCTTCATTTTTGACCTTCCACCTCATTTTGGGTGTTTATTTTCAAAAAATTTTAATCGAAAATGTAAAAAATTATATCCTCTACAACTTTGCTTCTAATGAGGATATAAAATTTTAAAAATAAAAATCCAAAATGAGGCGGAAGGTCAAAAATGAAGATTCCAGAACTTTGGATCAAACTCAACCAATATCAGTAAATTCTAGTTGCCACAAAGGTATTCAATGAAACGCGTTTTAAATAATAAGAACCCGTTCTTACTAAAAACCAGTTTATTACTGCAACTTAATAACTTACTACTTAATTACGTAATAACCACCAAATATTTTATCTACCAAATTTGTCTAATGGAGAGTGAAATACTTTTTCCAATTCATTATTCTTAAACCTTTAAGAGCAGGGTTGACTAAATATTATCTTTTTTCGATGCAAGAGTAAATTCTGACTTAAAAGTATTACCCTCTTTGGCACTTAGAAAGTTCATCATCATCTTCATTTAGACATATGAGTTCACTACTAATCAACTAAAAGAGTTTTTAGTCACTTTGTCCTCCTGCCTGGTGTAATGGCCAGCATCTCTGGCTGGCAACCTGCAGGTCTCGGGTTCGATTCCCGGCTATACCCAGACATTTTTTCTGTAAGTATAGGGTCTGGTAATAAAAATTAAGTGGGAGATAAATTTAACCTAATTTATCTCGCGGAGAATTTACCACTGCTCGAAGCCCTTAAAAAACTTAGTAAATTGGATTGTATCTAACTTTCTGAGATTTGGCTCGTGATTCCGGCTTCTTTCCTTCTACTCTGTTCTTTTCACGATGGAGGGGCCATCCTATACAAGCCTTTAGGGGATGCACCTTCTGGTGTATCTCCTTCTCACATCAATATCATTAAAAAAAAAAAAATATCTAACTTACTTAGTGAGTCTTGGAAAAAGGGTTAAAAAGGAAATTACTGGAAAAAGAATTAAGAAACAGAGCTGAATTTGTCAAGCTCATTTCTGTTCTTAATCATCATTAAAAATAAATTGCACATTTATTTGCTGATTAGTTATTTCTACTAGAAAATCAAGGGAAACTTATCCTCACAAATGTTAAACATTAAGAACAACCAGAAGTTACTAACAATATCTATGACATCTTAAGAAAACATATGGAAATGAAACCTATTCTAGAACCCATAGTCTAGAAGTTAACAAGTTACAGAACATATTTTGGGATTTAAATTAAACTAAACCTGCTTTAAATTCTCTTGCCCAGAAGCTATTAGATAGAGTTTGGGAAGCCCTGTGTTCTCTTCTATTTAACATACATTTCTAATAATATCTAAGAACAGAATAAAATGGCTTAAGATTGTACCCCTCGGATAAATTTTAAATTTTAATTTTACCTAATGAGTGATCTAACCTAAAAAAATTCTAACCATTTTAATTTTTGATTTATTAAATTCATAAATTTCCTCATAATATGTTTTATATAATAAACAAACAGAATTGTTTGCAAAGGAGAAAATCTGATCATCATCAACATTGATTGACAGTCTATAGAGGGATAATGGAATCTAAACAGCTGCATGAGACTTCTGAAAGATTGCTAATTGATAAATGTCACTCAAATAAAGGAAGAAGATTTAACAACAAGTAGCCTGTCAGCTCCTCATCTATTTGATTCAACAATATCTAAAAAAAACTTTCCGATAATTTGGAATTGATATAGGTTCTTAACTTCTAATTCGGACTTTTCCATATCAAATTCAGGTGTTTAAAAATCATAATCAGACCTTTTCAAATCAAATTCAGAATTTATTAATAAACAGTTGAAAAAATAGAAAAAAAAGTTATAGTTAAGAAAAGTTTTAATTTAATTTAACTCTCAGGAAAAGTTTTCAGGTAAAAATCTAAAATTGGGTGCATTCTAATATATTTGCTTACCAATTTTCAGCCCATCAACAAAAACCTTTGAAGATTGGCATTTTGTACTATCCTGAAACGTTTTCAGGAAAAAATTTTTTTTGAGCATTGTAAGATAATTTATCAACCAATTTTTAACTCATTAACTAAAACCTTTCAAGATTAGCATTTTATACTCTCAAGAAACGTTTTCAGGTAAAAAGCTATAATTTAATATGTAAAATGGTGTTATATGCATGGTTTTATAGAAATTCTGAAATTGATTTGAAAAAGTCTGATTTTGATTTTTAAAATCCTTAATTTGGTGTGAAACATCTTGAATTTGATTTTTAATATCCTGAATTTGATATGGAAAAGTCCGCACTTGATTTTTAAAATCCTGAATTTGATATAGAAAAGTCCTTATTTGAAGTTAAAAACCTATGTAAGTATTAGCAAAAATATTCGAATTGTTCAAAAGGTTGTCTTCTAACCAGAATATAAAGCTGCTTAATAAGTTAAATCTGGTCTAATCAAACAATAAGGGCAGATATAAAAAAATGTGTGCCTTCTTCAATATTAAAGACGTCCGAAAACAAAAATATTACAATTTTGGAGATGATCTATATAAGAAGGAGCTAAGAAGATTTCTCAACATAGGGTGATAAATGATTATCCGGGAAAAATTGGTCGAGAAATTTAGACAATAACTGAAAGTTCAAGAAATATTACTGGTGAAACATAAATTCCAATGCAGATAAAACAATGTTTACTAATACCTAGGCTTGTTAATATAAATCTAATTGACATTCCATTTGGATGGTGAATTTTAATCCTATCATAAGCTTTCAATGTTAAATATAACTTCATTCATTCAGTTAATCTTGATATATAGATGTTACACCTTATTGTACCTTTTTTCATTATGAATATTTGGCAATCAACCAAAGACTGATTTGACGATAACTTAACCTTATTAGTTTATTACTAAACGGTGTCTTTGGAAGCAGATCTTTACTTCAAAATAAGTAAAATTATAGTTTTTATTTATAATATAAATCCTGAGGCTATTTGTCTATTATGGTTGTCGTGTTCATTCTTAAGGAGCCTTGTATCTTAGTCCCTTGGCAGGACTAGATAAATAAATATCTGATTAAATAAATTGTGTATTATACGTATACATAGTTTACTATTGATAATTAAAATTCCATTAAATCCATAAATCAATTACGCAAGAGATTTGAAGTTTTTATCTTTAATCTTGAAATGGATATCCCGTGGGTGGTTGGTTCTATTCCTCTCTACCCCACTCACTCGCGCCAACAAAAACTTCGATTGACTGTTGGTTTTGTCGGAAATTGTTTAACAACATTCGATAAATATTTTGTTTTCACTTCCTATACAATAAACATGATCTAATCTAATCCAAGGTTACCTGGTATTACCAGTAAGGAGCGAGTAAGATATTGAATAAGTAAATTAAACATATAAATGAAATCTTCATTTTTTTCCGGGAATGTGCGATTTATATATTATTAGAAACAGTAAAAAAAGATTTGTAGGTATTTGAACTTAAGGAGAATCAAAATAAAATTAATTTAATTGCGATCTTTCTTAACGTTTATTTTAGAGAATAAAGTAAAGAAAATTTAAAAAAATAAAATAAAAATTTTCTTTATTTTATTTAAAATGTTTCACCAAGTACCCACACCATTCTCCCTTAACAAAATATTTTAGAGAAGCTCAAATAATAAGTGTTTCTACGTTAGTCTTATTAAATATATTATCTTTGTTTAAAAATGAACATAGTTGAACGAACATATAATAGTCTAAGAGCTAGTGAACATTTTGGACGATTAATTTAGAAAATAGTAACATATTCCATACTATACTGTGATCAGCATACACTCCGAAAGTGAAATTCTTACTCGCAAAATCCAGTCGTTTTTAGGGGTAAATGACCACTTAAGATGTCAAAAATATTGTAAAATCATTCAGATTTAAATTTGATTTCAGGACATTCCCAATGACAATATTTACTAGAGAACGATAGTCCAGTAACTAAGGGGAACCAGAACCCTCCCAAAGTGTAAGATTTAGTTAGATATTTTAGCCTTGTACGCACCGTACGCCTGAATATAGGCAATCCACTCGGCACCTCTTTTTCAAAGCTGCGTTAATTTAGGCTCTACGGTAAAGTAAATGAGTTTTTTTTTTTTTAGAGTTCATCGATAGAAGTCAACAAAAACATGCCTGCCGGGATGGAAAAAGTATTAAATTCATTATTCTTGCTATTTATTTATTTATTTTTTATAAGGAAATTCAATGTAAAAAATCATTTATCAATAGATTTTCCTTATTAATTTTAAAATAACATGTAAATACAAAAGATGCCTAAAATTAAAATCTCTATGAAATTTATTAATACGTTCCTATATTTCCTATAGAAAATATAGAAGACTTAAAAACTAAAAAAAAAAAATGGTTTCATTTCAAGATTTCACGATTTCCCCTCAATTACCGGAGATAATAATGCTTAAAATTTAATATGAGGCTACTTTAAAGCAGTGGTCGCCAGAGGCGTATCGCCGGGGGGGGGGTCAGAACCCCCACTTTCTCCAAAGCCAGGGCTCATGGGATGACTAACGACAATGACAAACGGTTTCTTATGGCAAACTAACCGTAATTAAATATATTTCATATGTTTAATCAAGAATTATGTTCTTTTTTTTTAATTTCTTGAAGTACCTATTTGTTTTAATAAAAAAAAATTCGCACTAAATATTTTGCTTTGAGGATTGACGCCCATGAAAATTTTCTGGCTACGCCATTGGTGGTCGCTAATCATCTTTCAGCGCCAACCCCTTCAAGAGTTTTTTGAAATTTTATTAAACCCCTCTATTTTACTTTGTGTGTTCTTCACTACACAGACCAGAATATTTTTTAAATTTCATTCATTTCATTGAAATCATAACTTTTCTCTTTGTGTCTGTCTGGATTTCGATATTAAGAAAGTTAATTCTGAAATCAAAATATTATAACCACAAAGAAGTGGTTAGATAATGATCTTTAAAAATGAAGAAAATAAGAAAAAAAATTGAATTGTTATATGGGAAGGGGCTTTTGTGGTTGTAGCTAATAAACTGAAATTTGAAAAAAGCATTTGAATAAATAAATTGCCTTTTAATTCAACTTGGCAGCTCAAACCATTGCCAAATCATATACATTTTTTCGCAGTGCGTTCACAGTCTTAAAATTCTTAACTTTTTTTTTCAATTTGAAATTTTAAAAAGTTGAGCACTTCTTAGAATGGTTAAGACATTCAATCTCCACCCGTAAAAGGGGTGTGGATCCCTCATCTTTATCCGGGGGTGGGCAACGCATAATTGTGATTTACGACCAGAGAAATAAATGAATGGCTGAAGGTCTGCCACCCGTTCTTCTCGACACAACAGAATTAGAAGAAATATTCGTATTATTCTCTCGAGATTTATGATAAGTGGCTTTTTATTGTTTGCCTGATTCCCTTCTTTCTCCACCACCCTCTTTCTTTTTCTTCATCTTATCTCATCTCATCACAATAATAATAATGATTCTAATTTCTCACAACAAATGCTTTTGATTAATGATATATACCTCTCACTTCTCTTTGAATTGCATCATTATTTATATACCTACTCCTTTATTACCTAACAATGCAAATAGACAAACAATTCTAATAAATAAATAAATAAATAAAATGAAAAAAAATTGTGAATCGGAAGCAAATAATAGTAAATAAAAGAAAGGAGAGAATTGAATTAGGTTTCAAGTAAAATGTTCAACAAGTGTATTGGCTCTTTAAACTAATAAATAAATAAATACAAGATGTAAATCAAGACTATATCTGTTTGTTAGGATTTATTTATTATACATTGAAATCAATGTAAAGTAAAGAGATAGAGTTAGGAATTCTTCTTTGACAAGATGAAGATAATCAAATAGGATAAATAGGTAAAGCGAGGACAGACAGAATCGGGGGGTGTTTTCATTCATTCTGTTACTTTAATGGCGACGACAGCCATTCAATTCGTCGTCGATGTTTTTCTTTTCAATAGGATTTAAACTCTTGGAAATAGAAGAAAAAATAGAAAAGAAGTTTTAATGTATAAAAGTAGAATAAAGATAGGGGAAATTAATAGATAAAGGATTTCTTCCCTTGTTAACTGAGGATAAAATCAATAAGATAACCAAACAACATTTTCTTATCCAAATTTTTCTTTATCCATAAACACTTGAACAATTTGTCTCGGAAAACTAATAGACTAATTTTTTTTAAGTAATTTTTATTCTTATGGTATATATAAGAACACGGTATATTTTCTCGAATGGGTCATTGAGGAGATAAAGTTCTCTAGATAAACCCTCAAGCATAGTCTAATTAAGAATGAAGATATTCTGAATATTATTTTGGTTTGCGATAAGATCTACTAATTTTGGGAAAAGTGGAAAGATCATTTAATTAATCTAAATATTCTAAGCTGACATCAACCACAAGCGTAAATAATTTTTTATTTAAGGATAAAAATACAAAATGAAAGATACGAACCCTGCATTTTTAAGGTCAACAATAATAATACTTTCTTTAGATGGTTTACTCCAGAATGTATATTATTACTGTAAATGAAGTTTTGAGTATGACCACCGTTCGGTGTCATATAGCGGAAAAGTATATAGCTAGATAAAGCTGTGAAACGAATAAAAAATGCATTTTATCAAAAGACAAGTTTTGACTGAATACATCTAAATCAGATACTTTTTATGACATCAGAAAGCATAGCAAATTTACACCTAATTTTGGACTGGTTTTCAAGTTTTTGTGAAGCGATTATTAAAGGTAGACGTCAAAACGACTCGGGAATCAGATGTCGAAATATTGTACACCCTAATGAGAATATCCCATCAAAAATAATATGTGGTTTCACCTGAAACTTTTTTAATCGTCAGCACCAAATCTATAACAAAGCAATGCTTTCTCCAATAATAGTTAAAGTTGATTTTAAGCAAAATCATGAGGTACTTCTACTAGCCTCAAAATAGCATAAGTTTTAAATCCCGTAGCTCTGTAACTTACCGTATACCAAGAGATATGGACGATTAAAATATTTTTTTTGAGACACTCCTAATTTGCACCCCCATCTTTTATTTCAATCGGATTAAAATTTATACACGACTAACAACTTATTACCTTTGATAAGTATAGGTACCCATTAAAAAAAAATCGTTAAAGCCGTTTTTGAAAAAATCACAAATAACGAAAAATCGTTCATGTAGCTTCCGGTGTTTCTATTTCAACCAAAGCTTGCCTTAATCCTTCTAGTCCATATGGAGCTTAAGTTTCTAATTTTGTAACGAATGTGAGGGATACGTACATATATACAATACATACGTACGCACAGACCAATGGATTTTTGGTCACTTTTTGGCCTCTGGGGACCACAATATCCTTTGTTCTAAATCTGGTTTCAAACCATTAAGGGCACCGATTCCTTCCACCTAAAAATGACAAAGTGAAATTAACTTTTTTCACCTTTGAGATAGAAAATCTCAAATTGTCAGGACCCCGGGAGACAATTACAATACTTACACATTATATTTTTAAATATAAATGTGAAAGTAAAAAAATTAACCTTCTCAGAGATCGAAAATTGGTAAAAATTTTTATATTGACGATAAATAATAAAATGTGATACTTTTAACATTTAATATGGAAAAAGTACTGTTTTATACTATAAGACAAAAATAAAAAAAAAAACGTGGACTTTGGTACGAAGAATTCCGTGGCTTCATTATATGAGACTGTAGATGCGAATGACATCGACCGTTATTTAGGACAGCTGTCAAAATATACAAAAGGATGATCCTTACCAGTTCTGTATATTAAAAAGTCAATGATTTGTTGGATCTAAACAAAATCAGAAAGAAAAGAGTTCGATTTATTGTCTAATACGAGTATACGAATGAAAAGCCAATCTCTCTCATGGATCAGAATGACTTCTGACCTCTTTGTTCGTCAATCGCCCTCAGAATAACTTTTTCTCACTATAATGGTCATTAAAAGCATTAACTGGCTCATCTTCTTTTCTATAATAGGGTCATAATTTCATATGATTGTATTTTTGTTCAAACATTGACTCATATTGCTATTTAAATTATTGTTCAAATTCAGACAATAATTTACATTTACCCCTATATAGCATTTTTAATTAGCATATTTTTTTTAACTATGTTCATTATTTAAAAACTTTGTCTGTCCTAACTTTATCAAAGGGTCGAATAAGTCAAAATGTTTTGTTAAGTGAGAATGGTGTGGGTTCTTGGTGAAACATTTTAAATAATGTAAAGAAAATTTTGAAAAATTTTAACATTTAGGGTGTTAGATTATAGTGAAACATATTAAACACATGAGTTTTTAAAAAGGTTATAGTAGTGTTTCACAAGTAAAAATAAAAATTAAAAAAAATTCTTTAATTACATTTGTGGAGTTTTATTTTAAATACTCTAAACATAGTTCGGATTTTTAGCCCATCATCAGGGGTTTGAGTTTACAAAAGACTTGAGTAAACTCAAACTCCTTCCTGATGATGGGCTAAAAACCCGAAATATGTATAGAGTATTTAAAATAAAACTCCAAAAATATAATTAAAGAATTTTTTTTAATTTTTATTTTTACTTGTGAAACACTACTATAACCTTTTTAAAAAACTCCGGTGAAAAATTTTAAAAACTTTTTAAAATTTAAAATATACAAAGTCGGTTAAAAATACATACTAGGTAGGTTTCACAAAAATAAAAGATCAGGTGCTTGTTTAACACGACTCTATATATATTTCGGAGTATAAGCCCATCTTCAGGAGTTCACAAAGGTTCTAGTATGTATTTTATATTTTAAATTTTAAAAAGTTTCTAAAATTTTTCAAAAGTCAAAAATATTCAAAAACTAAAAATGTGGGTCACAGATATAAACGCTTTTTAAAAAATAAAAATAATGAATAGGAAATTAGTTTGATTTCAAATTTGAAAATATGCCTTTAGCTAACTCAAATAAACTTGAAGGATACTGTGACAAGCATCACACTCTCATTTATAATCCTTCCTAGGATTAACAAGTAATACTGAGAGCTGTTGATCTTGATTAGAAACTCAACAGCTATATAGGTACTCTCAATTTTAGTACTGATATTACGATGACCCTCGATTCAGAGTATTTGATATTATGGCTATTGATTTGATATTATGGCTAATGACGAAATATCATTAAAAACAGTTTTTTTTTAAATTGAAATCACTTAGCCTTACACAGAGCCATGACGTCACACTGATGCAGTGTATACCCCACAAGGATAGAAGCCAATATCAGGAGAAACCACCCAATATTTCTTTAAGTTAAAATGATACGCGGAATCAGAATAAATATATAAATTTAAAAGAAATATAATTAATTAAAGAGGGAGTCTTCAATTATATATAAAAACATAAAATAATTAAAATTTATATTTGGTTAAAGATATAGACCGGAAGCTGAAAAATAATAACCATGATGCAATATCTTCTCTACCTCTTTATTCTCACCTCTTTTTTTCATGTACCTAGTAAGTACATCCGACTACATGATACTTGTTATATGTGATTCATCCTCTATAATCGAGGGTTAGCTAGAGGCTTGCCTAAAATATTGATAGAGGGGGGAATGAACGATGTATTGAGGATGGCTCAAACCCTAAAGGCGTGATATCCGGTCTTTTTCATTGTCACGTGCCATGGGGACCGCAGAGATGGCAGCCGAGAATATAAATTCAAACCCGTTTTATTCATTCTCTGTATTCGCGTGATTGCTCATTTGAAAAAAACTTCACTCTCCATTGAATTTATAAAATAAAATATATTCAATTCAATGATTCTTGTATCTTGGGATTTAGTTAAATTAATTTTTTTTTAATGAAAATGATGAGAGAAGGAGTTACACCAAAAAGGTGCATCCCCTAAAGGCCTGGGTTGGCCCCTCCGTCGTGAAAAGAAGAAGGGTTTTAATGGGCTGGGTTGGGGTGGAAGGTATCTGTGGATACGGGTCTTAAACAGCTGAAGGTTATAACCATGTAGTCGAGTGAGTTAGTTAAGGCCGGGTCTCCTATTAGTTTAATTCCTCGCTTCTGAATTGCATCCAGTGCGGCAAGAGAATGCTTGGAGGGCCCTCTCCAGAGATGAGAGGCATATTCGAGACAGGGACGAATTTGAGCCTTATTCAGTATAAGAAGTTATTATTTCAAAGGCCTCATTTTTTTTTATAAATTTCCACAATTGGTCTATATGCAAATTGTCACTTTCTGCCAAATTATCTATCTTAAATAGTTATATATTATATATATTTCTGAATTTATTAGCACATTGCAACGAAACAATAATTCTTAATTGTTTGATTGAATTAAATTTTAAAACAATGATCTTAATGATATAAGGATGAAGCAATAACAAACAGTGAAAGAATCGTGATTAAAATATCATTAGGTAACTAAATCGATATATTTATATACATGTAAGTCTATAATTTATTTATTTTTTCCTTAAGAAATTGAAAAAAATCAACACTATTATTTGTTTTTAACCGACTTCAAAAAAGGAGGAGGTTCTCTATTGGTTTGAATTTTTTTTTTTTTTTTTTTTTTTTTGTGCCTATGTTACCTCATATTTCCGCCAATTGTCAACCGATTTTGAAATTTTTTTTGCATTGGGTCCAGTCTAGCTTCCGATTGGTCCCATTTTTTTTTCGATTTTTTTTCATAGGTATTAGACCTTTTTTATTAGGTTTGTTTAGGTTTGTTTAGACCTAACCTCTTTGTTTATGAACCGATTTCGATGGTTCTTTTTTTATCCGAAAGGGGGTGTCTTAGGGATGGTGTCATATTAATTTGGTCAAGTTCTGATGATATAATCACTATTAATAACATCACTAAAAAGAGAAAAATAAAAATTTTTAAGAAAAAAATAAAAACCGACTTCAAAAAATTAAGTGCAACAAATATAAAAATACACTAAAAGGTATAAAATAATTATTATCTTATTTAGTTACAACTAAACGACGAAATATTAACACGAAATTACTTTTTGAAGTTGGTGCCAAACATATACCTTTTATGGATCTTACTTAGTACGTTTGGCGGGTACGCTCGCTTATAGGTATAGTTTGTTCGGCACCGACTTTAAAAAGTAATTTCGTGTTAATATTTCGTCGTTTAGTTGTAACTAAATAAGATAATAATTATTTTATACCTTTTAGTGTATTTTTATATTTGTTGCATTTAATTTTTTGAAGTCGGTTTTTATTTTTTTCTTAAAAATTTTTATAGATAATATCATACACATAAATAAATATTTTTTTACAATGAGAATATCTATTAGCATTAGCAAATATTTATTATATTATAAAATGTCGACTACTTTAATTATTACATCAATATATAAGGTTTGTTTAAAGCACATGCGAAAAATCTTTGGATTTTCTTTACTCTCTTGTACGATAATATTAGTAAAAACGACTTAAATGAAGTGAGGAAAACTTTGGAAACGTTTTTCTTCAGTTTTGGAAAATTAAAAGTCTTCTACTGCTCTTCTAAGGGTGTAAGATAATGATTGATATAATAATAAAACTTAAGCAAGATGCGAGGTAGGTTTCACAAAAAAAGAAATAAAAGAAAATTTTGTTTTCTTTGACTCCTGATGATGTCTCACCCCCGAAATATATCGAATTCAAAACTCAAATTTTGTTTTATTTCTTTTTTTCGCATCTTGCTTAAGTTTTATTATATTAAAATGTTTCACCTAGAACCAACACCTAACTCCTTGAAAGTTAATAATGATTGATCCCTAATTATGAAGTCGTTGTTTACAAAATGAGATAATGAAAAAAGTTGAAAAAAATATGTGTTATTTGACCTTTAGATTTATATTTCAAAACAAAAAAAATGTGTCATAAAAATGCATATTGAATATAGAACTGATTAAAATCCTATTAAAAGTAGATAGATGTCATTTCCGAGCGATTAATTAAAAGTGATAGCCTGGAGGCCGCATCTGTGCTACTTGACTTCATGGGAAACCAACTAAGATATCTGCACCTCTGGGAGAGAGAGGCCGTTTGGGCGTTAAAGTCTCTACCGAACCTGCTCTTCTCTATCGTTGTTCTTTCGCTGTGGTCTCAAATCAACTGGACAAGACTACGAGTCTGTGAAGAGGTTAGCGCAGGGGGGAATAGAAGAAGAATGGAATTATCTCAAGGTGGTAGGATTTGTATGACCCGAAGAAAAAAGAGGGGAAGTTAGAAAGAGAGGAGAAAACATCCAAATGAGGTGTTACATTTTAATATCATTTCCATATTCGGTGAAATTCTTCACGGAAGAGAATCCAATGCTTAGGTGCCATGTTGATTGGGTTTTATATATAAATAAAGAACAAGATTCATATCTTAAAAAGATTTTTTTTTTAATAGAAAATAATAATAATAATAAATAATAATATTAAATGAATTTAACTTTAAAGGACATCATAGATATTAGAGAATAATAAATAATAATGTTTGATAATGGCTTATAAGGTCTATAAAAAAGAAAATGTAACATTTTTAAACCAAGTAAATGTGATTTTTCAGTTTATCAAATTGAAATATAGATTAATAGGAAATTATACATATTTATAATATAATTAATTATATGTATTTAGGAGTCAGGTTGGCCGGCCGAGTGGTCAAAGAGCAAGCTAATCAAGCTAGCGCGTGTTCAAGCCCGACGAACTGTAAATATTTGATCGGCTATAATCTGATTCCTTCAGGGGATGACAATGGGAAACCACCCCTGTGAAAAATTTTCCCAGGAAAAATTACAATGGAGAGTATACTCTTCATTGTAATCACCGAAGCTCGGAATCGAGTATAACACTTGAAGAAGATATGTATTTAAAAATATATTATTGTTTTTTCTCAAAAATAATCTTAATATTTTTTAGCTCAGTACTTCACACTCGCTAAATTCAGTTAAGATTTTTCGATTTTTTTTCCCGTACTTATCCTGTTTATAATTAGAAAATAGCGAGACTACTTGGAATGCAGTTCCGAAAAAATGTCCTAAGACATAAATAGTAGCTTTGCACTTATTTACTAAATTTATTGGCAAAAATATAATACTGTCTAAGGCTATTACTAATGGAATAGAAAGAAAAGTGTATCTGAATATATGGAGAATTTGAATTGTCTATCTTGTTCCATTTGTCCATCTTGAGATGGGGTGAAATTTTTGGTAGAGTATCCTCGTGAAGTAAAATAAGGGCTATAGATAGAATATAAATTGTTTTCTTTACAACTTCTCTAACTGGAAGTCGCCTATAGATTTCTTTCCTTTGTGCTAAAATCTACAATCTCTCTAGACCCTCGTTCATACGAATAAGTACTTTGAGCGCAAACGCGACTCCTAAAATCACCTACTCATAAGGTTGCGATAATCATTACATACTTTTAGGTTTGTGTATCTTCTTAGTCTAACACTTTTTATTATCCTTACCTATCATAAAATATAATAGAGGAATGTTCTGGAAAATCCACTATAGTAATTTCCCGTTGCCTTAATTTTTTTTTCAGCCAAGGCGACGGTAGTCGAACAAACTTTCTACTACATTAGACCGTCTACCTTACCTTCTACCCTACCCTAACCTTCAACATTAGAGCACTGATTTTCACGAAATTGCCAACACAAATGTGGGAATAGCGGGACCCAGCGAAAGTTTGCCTTAGAAAGTATGAAATTTGCATAAACAGTGAAAAAGTGGAAGTTTTATTAATAGAGATAATTAGTAAAGTAATACACACTTTTATGGGTATAGATTCCTAAATCTTTATTTAATGATCGAATTGCAAGTACCAATTTAAATTTTGGCAATCTCATACGAGTAAAATGGGACAATGAACGTCCTGCATACACCTTTCATGGGATGCCTCTTGCAGGACTTTAGAAACGGAACGTCCCGGGTCTAGCGGGACGATTGGCAACTCTAGTTCTAGCCATGGTACTTAATAGTTAATTCAAAATACATAAAATAATAATTGTTTCTCTTTGTGAATCAACAACTCTGCTACTCTCGGCAAAACAAAAACTTTTCAATTAATTCAAAATACTCTAAATACCTGCTTACAAAAAAATGTTGAAATCTCGAGACCATCTGTTCTATAATATGAATTAATGATTAATTTTTATCTATCTATCTATTGCGTTAGTGTTTTTTTTTAGATGAAACAAAACGACCGGTATCTTTAGATTAATTGGGTGGATTGAACTGGATTGATAAAACTGCTTACAAATTATTAGATTTTCTTGATAATTTTTTTATATCGGGTGAGTCTCCTACCTATTTTAATAATTGCCAATGCTCCTATTTAATGCAAAATCAGGCAGCCGCTTTATCGTTCGCTCGGGATGATTTTTGAAGGTGGGGTCGTTGTTTGGTTGCGCAACCCGTTACTCAACGGAGGAATTTGCATGACTCAGACAAGAACCTCTGCGTCTTTCCAGAGACACAGACAGACCGACACACACAAATATATATCCTCCGTCCTATAAGACCTCATAAATTAAGAAAATACCAACAACTTCCATAAATTTTTATAATAAACAACAACAATTTAACATCTCTTCTGCTTTTGGAATTTATTTAATTTAATTCTCCATAAATGGACTATTTCCTTCGCTTTTTTCTTGTTTATGCTGATTAATTCGCACATTTGATTTTCTATTTCTCACATAATATACATAATTAAGTATTTTATTAATTGATACAACGAGAGATGAATAAAAGATTAATATCAAAATACATATATTATAAATAAATGAACTTGTTTTTACATCAGTTTCAAACTAACAAGTGCACACGCGTTTTAATGACGACGTAGAAAAGAAAAAACGCATGATACTGAATATTTGAAGTCGATGGTAACTGAATTCAATTGTTATTTAACTTAATATATTTTTTTTCTCTTTCTCGGCCTTGGCCTCGGGAATTAAATGCCCATTTATCCAGTCGTCTAAGATTCACGAAGAGTAGGTGTATTACAAAATAAATAAATAAATAGTTATCATTGGATTAAAATTGGAAGCCAATGGATATTTTGTGCTTTATAACGATATTTGCAATTGGATAAACATGCCAATAGAATCTCCGCGCATTAATTATTTAATTAATATTAATGTATAAACGATCAATTAATATAATATATTACCTAATTAATATTTATTAAATAAAGAATTCAAATGGAGATGGGTAATTGCGTCAAACCAATATTAAGACTGTATACTTGATGATGATTTTGAAAGAATTATTTAAATAATTAATACTCAAAAAAAAAAAAAAATATTAAATAAATTTGTATATTGAATGTGATAAAAAAATGCCTATGCTTCATAGAAATACTATAACATTTCTGGTATTATAAAGAGAAACAAAGAGGTTGTCCTCTGCTTGATGCAAATTAACATACATACATATATGTGACCTTCTCCGAGAAAAGGGACCTAGTGTGTCAAAAAACAGGTTTGGACTTACGAGTGGATTCTGGTACCTAAAAGGGTGTAGAATAAGATTATAAAAATTACTTCAAATTAACATCAGCTTAGTAACAAAATTACAAAAGAACCAAAATTGCGAAACAACTTTTGAGATATTGATAACACTCGTTATACAGTTGGCACAAGACTGAAGCGTCACTTTATTCTTTTCCTTTCTTATAGTTATTTTTACAAAAAATACGTCACCACATAGGCATGACGTCACCAAAGTCGGCACCCAATCATAACTAACCATACCAAATCGCATCTCCCAACTGAGGGTGTGTTCAAAGTGATAATGCGTTATGAAACTTTAAATGCGTTTTTCTCAAAACTTCATTTTCACACACTAGGTCCCTTTTCTCGGAGAAGGTCACAAATATCAAATATATTATATGTATTATATATTGTTTTTTGTTTGAGACTATAGTTTCTAAGGCTTGGCCTTCATTATCAGTCTTTTTTAATTATAAATATTATTTTTCGTGGGGTCAGTATCGCTTGGATAGTGAAAATTTCTGTTCTTACTTAGCAAACAAGCTTAGTTTAACATTTGCATCAAGCAGAGGATAATCGCTTTGTTTCTTTCTATGATTCAATAACTCTGCTATTCTCGGCAAGGTGGTTGAATCTATAATAAAAAATTTCGATAAAAACAATATTTACCCCTACTAAATATATTTATTAATCAATTTACACACATACACAATCAAAAATTCATGTATGAGATGGCATTAGTGGTGTGAAAATGTTTATTATTTATTATGTCTTTTTATTTATTTATAAATATAATTAATAATTTATTAATAAATATATTTAATAGTAAAAAAGTAGCTTTCATCAAAATGTTCCAATAAATTATTCGTTAATTCTTTTATTCATGGTTTCTGGAAATGCAGTAATTTCATTCGTGCTTCTTTTATGAGTTTCTTTATTGGTTCGAGCTTAATCAGGAGGATAGACAATGCGCGATTCCCGACCTATAGATAGTTTAATCGCAGTGGTCGGGTTAACTATTCTAGGATCCTTAACTTCTCTCCATTGCATTTCAATACCTGATGCATTTATTTATTTAAAAAATAAATTATTTTAAAATGATCTAGATAGAAATGAAAAATCAACCCCCCCCCCCCCTACTGAAGCTAATATTCTTTTTCCTTAATATTCAGGATTACTATATATTTTATTTTTATTTTTGATGGTATTTTTTTTTTTTTATTTTTTTATTATCTAAATGAGCTCTTCAAACACCCGTGAAGAGTTCCACGTGCCTTGTCTATTATTTTCCTTTTTTTCCTTGGACTTATTCACTAAAACGAACGGCATGATATCCTTTCCGCTCTTTAATGGTTTGATCAATTTAAGAAAAAAAAGGATTAATCAAGCATTTATTTACACTGTTTAGATACCTTCATTAAAAAAAATTTATCTATATTTTTTTAAATGAAATGCCTACACGACCTTTCGGGTTTATATAAACTGACAATATACTCGTATTATAATTGAAATATAACTATGAAGTTTCGATCACTTGACCTAAATTCGAATTGGTCGCTTATATTTGAGAATGATCACAGAATAAACGAATAGCAACCTTGTAATTACACTGTATTATTTGTTATTGTACTCAATTAATAGTTATTATATTCTATACAAGACTCAAATTCGCCCTGACTCTAAAAAGGCTCGCATCTGTGGGGAGGAGCCTCCATCTTGCCACATTGTATGCAATTCAGAGGCGAGCTATCTGACTAATTTATTTATTTATTTATTTTCAACGACTAAATGCCTAATATACAGTAATATAATACAATAATTAACAAAGATAACAATATTAGTACTAAAGAAAAACAAATTAATAAGTATAATAACACTAATATTGACTAAGTAAAATCTTCAAAATAATACAACAATAATTTAACAGCAATTCAATAATAACACAATAACAATAATATAATAATGATACAATAATACTAATAGAAACTCCAGCATTAACTGATACTTTCGACTACCTGACCCAAAGTAGAACTGTCTCCGCCCTTTCCCTTTTTTATAGGTACTGTCTTGTTGTTTTTTCTGACGAGATAAAATCAATAATCCTCCTAAAGCCTCATTTTTCCAGGATACAAGGGTCCACCCCGGACTATAAAAGTTATGCCCTTTTGGTGCAACTTCTTCATCTATCAATATAATTACAGAAAATAAAAATGAAATTGTGCGATATACACAATTTTCGAATATTCAACACCACTTCACGATTAAATCAGATACTAATCAAACAAACACATTCACCAATTCGTTTATCCTTATGACTTCTAGAGACTGAAACTCGCTTTCCCCCTCCATATTCCCGGCTATATACATCCTTCAGTCTTTTAAGACCCGCATCCACAGATACCTCAACCTGAAATTTCTTTTTTCTTTCATGATACAAGGGTCCACCGTGGACTACAGAGCTTGTTTCTTTTTAGGGTAACTTCTTGTATCAATATCATTTCAAAAAAAAAAAAAAAATCCAAATGAGTAAACTAGTATAAGTATATTTTTTATTTTCTTAATAAATAAGATTATTTTCAATCTTCGGAAAATTTGTTTAATGTAAAAGTGATGATCTTTATCTCTCCCCTCTTCTCTTCAAACATTTCTCTCTTATTTCTAGCTCCACGAGACTTTTACTAATCCAATACCATATAATCCCGATTCATTAATAATATATTATTTAGTCATTTCTCAATACACTCTAACACTTAAAAATTATTTTATAAAAATACATATTTTCTTTATCTCCTCGTTTGAATTATAATGATAACCTTCGATTGGTACCTGTGATTTTTGACCACCTTTTATTATTCTCTATAGATCTGTAATAAATCGGGATATTATAGAATTGTTTGTTTGCTTTATTTTATCGCCAGACGGTATCTCTTTCCATTACACTATTATTATTCACTTATATACTTAACAAACCATATATAATATACATATAAGAATGTTTGCAACACCTGTTATCATCCAATCACTTTATCTTGATCTTGAACCGGAATGTTTGATATTTCTTTTCGAATTTTCTTTTGTAATTAAACTAGGGCAATGCCGCGCGCTTTGTGGGCGTTTATTTTTATTCCAACTGAAATAAATAATGATTTATTACTTTTTAAAATAAGAGTTTTATAAAAGAAAATTAGAACAAATTTACATACATTCCAATGGTTATTTCATTTTCCATAAAACTAAATTTTCTACAAACTGTAACAGCGCCAAAACTTCAAATAATTAAAGGTTGCTTTGTATCAGACTGGAATTTGTCCGACCCGACGCAGCATAACCATAAACAAAACCCCGATTGATTCAGAGCGTCGTGCGACCGAGCGCTCTGTACTGTACAGGGGTTTGGATATACGCTTCCCTGAAGCTTCACTGGACTACGCTCTAAATATGTCCAGTCTCCATGAGGTTCCTATCGTGTCTGCCCGAGAGATTGGCGCTCTGCGAGCTGCTAGCACAGTGGTGGGGGAATACCTTTAGCTTGGGCTGGCCCAGGCCAATATATCATTACTATCATTACAGTACCTAGCACTATTATTCTAATAATAATATTCCGTCAAACGTTAAAATAAAGAGTGTCTCTTTCTTAGTTCAATACCTGGTTCAGGTGCATTTTTCTCCTCGTTTTCCTAATTAACTCTCCGCTTTCACACTTAACTACCCGTTTTAATATTAAACTCTCTATTTACATACTTACCTTGTTGATTTTATACTTAATTAGCTGTTTTCATACTTACCTCACGGTTTAAATTCTAAACTCTCAGTTTTCTTACTTAATTCCTCGTTTTCCTAGTTAACTCTCCGCATTCATACTTAACTCCCCATATTCATATTAAATTCGCTGTTTACATACTTACCTTGTTGATTTTATACTTAATTACCTGTTTTTATACTTAACTCACGGTTTAAATACTTAACTCTCAGTTTTCTTACTTAACTCCTCGTTTTCCTAATTAACTCTCCGCTTTCACACTTAACTCCCCATATTCATATTAAACTCGCTGTTTACATACTTACCTTGTTGATTTCATACTTAATTAACTGTTTTCATACTTAACTCACGGTTTAAATACACTGAAATGACAGCCAGCAATAAATTTTTTATTCATTATTTAAAAATACTAATCACGTTCTAAATAATATGACCTAGGTATAGAAATGTGTCTCAACTAGGCCTTATTCTATTAGATAAAAAAAATAGATATTTGTGTATTAAATTTATAAAAAATTGGAAAAAATATATATTCGTTGCTTCCTTTCGGACTAACAGGGTACAGAGTGACAAATTCCAAATTTTGAACGATATTGTATGTATAAATGTGAAATTGTATGGTTTTTATTTTGTAAAATTGTAAATAATAGAAAAAATCTCATAAAATGTTTTATTTTTCCAGTAAGTACTATTGAAGTAGTGTACCAGTAGTGACCGAATCTCTCTAGTAAATCTATGAAATAAATAGGGTTAATTAACTAAAATTACTCTATTTGTTTAATTTGTGTGAATAAATAAACCCTAAAATTTTTAAAATTAAAAGGTGGATTATTATTAGTAATATAATTATATTTAGCATCATAATAAATATATGTATCCCCTTCTTTGTTATTCTCCGCTCTTGGTCATAGTGGGTGGGTTTTTTTGACGCCAGGTGGGTGGTCCTCGATTGAACAACGTTCCCTTTCTGCTGTTGTTGTCCGTTGACAGTGGAGGCCTTGACGGCAAACATCGGCAGAAAGAAAAGAATTCAATCCCACCCCTCTTCCCAGGCTGGACAAAAGACATCACTGGTCGTAAAATTGATTTATTCTAAAGGCAGAGAGGAATATTTCTTATTAATTATAACTAAATCCTCGCAAATACTTAAATTATATTTCAAAAGACCAAAGATTGCAAACCCTAATTGTATTCAGCCGAAACATATTTCCTGGTAACCACTTAACTACCGAACCATCAAATCTTTAATTGAATATGCCATTTCGAAAAGCGCACATTTCGCATATTTTTGACAAATACATTTTTTCATATAAATTTAATTTAAAAGCTTCCATACTATGCTCGAAAAAGACACAACTCTGGTATTAATTTTATTTCCCCCAAAATGTATTAGGTTGGTAGGAAAATAATTTCGTTTTTTAACCCTTAACTTTATACACATATATCTCGGCTTGGAAAAAACAAAACTTTATTAATCAAAATAAGAACCATTTGAAGCAATACACTTTTACCCACATGATTAAGTCGTTGAAGGCATTTTGACACCGTCTTGGTGTATGAAGCATACCCCTGCAAGAAGTTGTCGAGATGCTTGAAATAATTCAAAAATAAATTTTATAAATTTTACATTACTTTAGAAAACAATTAGTTGTTTTTTTTCATTCATGAATATTTTCAATTTTCAGACATATGTGCCCTTTTCGAAATTACATATTCAATTCTATAACTTTTCTTTGTAAAAAACAAAAAACTACTTTAATAGTAATGATTATTTTTTGGATTTTCTAAATGTTAATGTTGATATCATATATTATATTTATATACGTATATATAATTAAAATAAGTAATTTTTCATTGAATTTATATTATTTTGTCAAATTTTGTAACTCTTTGTTCTGAAAGGTAATGTAAAAATATTTCACAATGATAAAATTTAGAAATAAACAAAATAGGATCCATAGAATAATTGAACCCCAATCTTCAAAGTATCTAACCTGATGTTTAAACCAACTAAGGGGGCTAACCAGTAACCAGTCTTGAATTATCGATCGCTTCTAAAGAAAAGTAATATATTATAGATTTTTTTTAAATAAAAAAGTTTGAATAGTTTTTTTACACATATAGACCATATTCTATGATATGTACTATTTCATATTTCTATTAGCAAGAGCATTTAATCTCAATAATAATAATTATAGCAGTTCTTCAAAGATTTTTAACCCAGTGAAATACAATTAGAGAAAATGTGTGCATTTTTGAGTTTCTACAACAAAAGTTTTATTAGCCATTTTCAGCCTATTTCTTTTGAAAGTTAAGCTGATTCAAATTTAGCAGAAATATAAGATCACAACTCTTAAATCTATCATTATCTATCTTCAATCATTTTCATATGGATGTTTGAGGCTATTGTTATAAAGGCATGTGTGTTATAACTTATAACACAGGTTGTTCCGAACGATCTTTCATCTAAGAAATATTCATGGTAAATGATTTGAGATAGCTATTCGGACAAGTTTTAGCTTGTTATCTTCCTCAGAAAAAATGATAAATTAACCCTTTAAAAATATTTCCAGTCCAGATAGATGCTAGTCATTAATTATAAAATATAGACTAATTTATAATTGCTATACTGTTCGATTTTATGTACCTATTTATGATTCTCCAAGGGTTTTAATATTTTTTAGTTTTTCTTATCTACAAATAAAACATAATTAAATCCCGCTGCACACGAGGCTTTTTCCTCTACCTGTTTTTGGAATGGGAGTTCTGGTTTGCAATTTGGAGGCCTGTCGGTATCGAAATGACGTCACTGCTGGCTGTCTTTCTGGCTAGCTTGTTGATTTAAGGAGGTTCGGGACTGTTTATCATTTTTATAAGAAAATTCTCAAATTTTTACCATCGAATCATTCATGTATTAAATATTTATTCCCGAAATTTGAAGTTGATCGTCAGTCCCGTTAGCGACAAATAAATCATTGAAAATTGTCTTTTTAACATGGAAGTAAATGGGCCGAGCTTTTTTTAAAAAAATGACTATAACTTCTATACAAATTATACCATTTTCAACAAATTTATAAAGATCAATAATTCAACTTTTATGAATCGAATTATACGTTTTTCAATAGATTTGACAGTCTAGTTAATTAGTTATTCATAAATGTAAAAATAAAAAGTAATTTCCATCCAACAGAATATAACAAAAGAACTAGTGTAGAATTTCAACTCTATTTTTTGAAATCGTTTTTATGTTAAATAAATGTTTTTTATGATGACAAAAATTCATCTCAATATCCTTTTTATTAATATTATCGAAACAAAGATTTTTGTTCGAAATTAACCTCATTATTAAAAATTTTTTTATTAAAACATTTAGTATGCCGAAGTTGTCACTCTGCAGAAATAGAAAATATTTTTTTGTAGATCAACCAGATAGATAAGCTGTCCCGAACACCGTTAAAAGATAGGACATGTTCTATTTCCCGGCTTGGTCCTGGGATTCTTTTGAGTAAACAAAAGGAAGTAGACAAACAATTATTAAAACAAGCACCCTTAATATACTTACTAAATATTTTGAAAAAATAATTTTATTGAAATATTAATAATTTAGAATAAATTAAAATTATTTGACTGTTTATTCATTTGAGAGGGAAATTGAATTGATATTTCACGAAGATAAATTCGACATACATAGAAAGCTGCTACTTCCCTTGAAATTCCCATAAACCAAAATGGTAGATATAATAATAAAATTAAAAAAAATGTTAAATTGGAGAATATGAAAGGTGAATGGCTTCTGAAGCGTTTCGTATTGCGACCTTTTCACCTTCCATTTTTAAATCTCGACAGGCCGTTATTTCTAATTAAACATCAACACGAGTGGGGGAGGAATTAAGAGATTTTTGGTTGTATGACCACTTTGTATAAACATTATATACCTGTATATATGGCAATAATTTAATTTAATAATTTCAAATTAAAAGATAGTTTAAGGAGAAAGTTGTACTCTGTTTACAACCATCAAAGATAAAAAAAAGAGAGAAGATGAATAAATCACTTGACCAAAAAAATAAAACTATTAGCTAGAAAAACTTAAAAAATAAAACTTATAATTTGTTAGAAAATTTCTTAAAAACTAATTGATAGTTTTCATAAACTATAAATTATGCCGTTTTATTATTATTAATATTATTTCCAACCAAATGTGCGATGAGAAATAAAGATAAAGTTTTAAATATGTAGTTGTTTATTTATTTTTGAATTTCAATTTCGCTAAAATATATGTTGAGTAGGAATCCTGGCCTTTATGCAACCGTATTATCCCCAAAGGGGAAAGCAAAGCATCCAGTTATAATATACATATATTATTAGGTCATTCAATAAGTCCGTAGGATGACACATAGATGGCGTTACTAGAATTTTTCATATGATTTTTATTTAGTATTAACCTTCAAACGATACGTGTATAAATTTGACAGCAATCTGACTATTGATTCGATAGTTATAGCATTTTGTGTAAAGCAACTTTTGTTATTGAAAAAAAAATTGGAAAAAGTGAATTTCGAGTTTTAATAAAGCATTGAAAAAATACAGTGGAAACCAAACAATGACTTGATAAACATTGTCCGAACTCTGCTCCATCGAGACAAATGGTAGAGAAGTGGATTGCTGAATTTAAACGTGTTCGTACCAGCACAAATGATGCAGAGCGCAGTGGACGCCCAAAAGAGGCTGTTATTCCAGAAAACATAAAAAAAATCCACAAATTGGTTATGAACGATCCCAAATTGAAGGTGCACGAGCTAGCTGACATTGTAAAGATATCAGATGGTAGTGTTTTACCATTTTACACGAACATTTGGGTATGCGAAAGCTTTGTGCAAAGTGGGTGCCGCGTGAGCCCACCAATCCACATGTTTCGTTTCTTCTCGCTGAACCTATTAATAAACCTGATTTCAAGAGGAGGTGAAATTTTTTTTCTTAATTTTTTAATTTATTCTCTGATATTTTTGTGTTTATTTAATTAAATATATTTTCTTTTACGCCATGAGTAAACTAACCAAAAAAATCAAATCACAAATTTTTTTCTAAAATTTGATTTATTTATTTTAAATAAATACACTATAAAAATAAATTGAACGCTAATCACTTTATGCGAATTTATATGATTATTTTTATCTATGTTATATATGTATTAGAATGCGAAAAAAATTCTGATTTATTTCAAATGAACCTGTTTCATCAGTTGTAAACAGTTCAAACAGTGGTTACCGACTCTCTACGAATTTAATAGAATAATTTAATAAATTCTCTATTTTTATTTCGTGTTACCCGAAAAAAATTTAATTAATCTAGTAGGTATATTTTCATGTGGAAAATTTAGTTAACTATAACTTTAAGTTACACTTATTTAAAATGAAAACAGTTAAATTAAGTAAAATTTTTTAGTGAATCGATAAATTCTCGACCTCTAATTCTGGACCTGTTATCATGACCAATTTGTGGTTCAAATGCATATAGTTGGTAATCGATAATTCGCTTTTTTTATGCTATTCTCGAGTTGGCATTTAGTATGAAGTTACTTCGGTATGCAGAGGGTTCTCTTTCTAGTAATATCCTATTGGGGCGTTAATTAATTATTAAACATCTAAAAATCTACTATGAGTATATTTTCCTCTCGTTAATTTATATTCCTTCAAAATCACTATATGAATTTACGAAAATGTTTAATTATTTAACTGGTCTAAACCAGTTCCAGTTCAAATAGAGAATCAAACAAATTTTCACGTTCGGTAAAACTTGCTTTTACGCGAAGCCAATATGGTGGTTCTTTGCAAAAAAATCAGAAATCTTTCGTCGACCATTTGCGAGCTAGTTCTTTCTTTTTAACCGACTTCAAAAAAAGAGGAGGTTCTCATTTGAATTCAACACACTAAAATTTAATAAATGAGTATAAAATATAGTGTTTCCATCATTTCATTTTATACAACTTTTCGCCCATTACTGTGAAAGGTCTCAAAATGATTCACTGCTCACCACTGCCAAATTTAAATCATTATAATTTTTTTTACCAGCGCGTTATGAATAAATTATTACTCACAGGGTAATAATTTTTTCCATCATAATTATTATTATTATTATTATTATTATTTTTTTTTTTATTTGAAAAGACAATATCAAACGATAATCTGAGCCCTTAATGTTATCTATAGGAAAAAATCATACTCTCTAGTTAACGGAGAAGTAAAGGAAGATGAATAAAATTCTCGTGCTTCTTTTCAATAATTTTTATTAATTCAAGTGGTTAATCCAAATATTTCTAGAGCACAATGGCACCCTCTTCCTCAGTGGAAACTGTGGAATCAGACAGCTGCGAATTAGTGGGTTTCTTGGTGGGTGAGTACCTTACAATTTCAACATCTGTAATTAGCAAGCAATTGCCTTGTGAATCCACTAACTCGCTGTTGTCTGATTCCACAGTTTCCACTGAGGAAGAGGTGCCTTAGTGCTCTCAAAATATCTGGATTAACCACTTGAATTAATAATAATTACTGGCAAAATTGTATTAATCCTCCTTTAAAAATTAACATATCCAGTACCCGTCAAGCCATTAAAATGCCATATTAAATGTATTATTGTTAAGAGAGAACTGTTTTCCCTATAAGTTTGGGCCAATAAATATCAGGAGAGTGAATTTGCATTACATGTAATTATGAAAATTATTTATCTCGAAGAGATGTCACGCCTATTTTCTCCAACATAATTAATTTATAATTAATACACTTCCATATTATGTGTTGCAAAAATAAACAACCTTTTCCCCTTAAAAATAGATAACATAGACATTCCACACATATTGCTAGGTAAACTCACATAAAAAGTGACATAGTTGAATATCCCTTGCCTGAATTGACAATACAATCTAATTAAATGGGAGGAACATTTGCAATTCCATTGGGATGGAAATGTACATTTCCCAATATTGTCCTTTAGCTACCACCAATCAATTCCAGTGGAATGCAACCTCTTGACATAAAGTGCAGCTCAGAGTGCTGTACCCAAACTATCTTGAATCCTAAATGAGAATCGCCACAGATAAAGAAAATCGGTTTTTACAACTTAGAATGACACCTTAGCTAATATGATAGCTCCAGTGATTATATAATAATAGATACTAAGTTCACATTAAGAATAGAAAGTTTATTTTTTTTAATTTTTCACTTTATACATACTTATATATTTATTTATTTTTCTATTTTCCAATTTAAAAGTCACTTGGTATATATTTCACAAAAGGATTTAGTAACGAAACAATAAATGCGGGGGAGTTGTTCAAAGAGTGAGAGAGTACGAGTTCAAGGGGCAAGGAAGGAGCGAGATGAACAAAACGGTCCAAGATCGTGCATAATGAAATGAAATGATCACGCTAAACCATAACTTTTACCTACTTCTTTGCTTCCTCTATCTTTTTATATATAAACGGATAAGATATTATTAACCTTTGTAGATTAAAGATAAAAATAAATATTCGTTACAATTTTGTCCTTCAAATAAGGAAATGGGATTTACCTGTGTTGAAAGAAGTAAAATGGCATATCGAGGAACACAGAGAGAGAGATAGATTATTTTCATGATGATTGTTGCCTTATGTGATATTTATAGGTGGTGAAGTAGAGATGTGATGGGTCCCTGGCATGGGCGTAGTTAGGGGTGGAGCAAAACTCATTGCCCCCCTCCACTCCAGAAAAATCGAAGATAAACTTATCCTAAACTAAAAAGCCATATTTGTTATTGATTATTATAATGTCTAGGTAGTATATGTGTGTCTTTGTCGAATCTGAAAGAGAAGACCGCGGTGTCCCTCGGTGGTCGGGCACAAATGGATGGTGGACGGATGGGACTCTAAATAGGAGAGAGAGACCTAACACGATCTGGAAAGACAAGAGATATAGTGTTACTTACAACAATGTACCATACGCCCACTCATCACACCATCCATTTTACTCAGCATTCACATCCTGCCATCAATCCTTTATTCCTGCCGAATTAGATAGACGACACGCCTGTATGGAGGAGTTGCATAGGGATGCGATTGGTTATCTAGATATTACCTAATGGTCACTGAAAACCCTAGTCCTATAATTTAACAAATTATATTTTTCATTTAATTTACTTCAATATTTTGACAATTCATTTTAACTTTAAAATTTAATTTATCTTAAGATTAGAAAAAAAGAAAAATATTTTTTAAATCTAAAATGAAAAATAAATTGAAATGAAATTAATTATTTCATTTAGAATCAAAATTGAATGTATTTTTAGTTAAATTTAGTAAAAAAATTAAAAAATACTTTTTTTTATATTCTACATATTAAAGGGGTAATGATGAAAACCTGTTTCTGAAAGGCATCCTCCGTTCTAAGGCGTCATTCATGTAGGAACGTAGGATGTCTTTTCTTAATCTGAATAATGTTTCTAGTAATTTGAAATTTTTTGAATAAAACCTAGGAAATCAATCGATCGACCTAAAGAAAAAACTAATTGAATAGAATCAGCGCCCCGCATGAGTGACAATAGATACATTCGTCAAAATATAAGAAGAAATCAGACGGTCGAATACTCACATAGGAAAATATTAAAAAATTATTTTTCCTAAGTTTTTTTATTTTTCACGTTTTTAATAACTTTTTTATGAACAAAAACGATTGCACAAAACAAATAATAACCTGCTTCAATCAATCCATAAGTATTGATTTCATCCCAATATTATACTCCCTCCTATTTGTCATCAGATCCTGTAATTTTCCTATCGTTACAAATCATCAAGAAACGTGACCACTCATATATCGATAATGGGTGGTCAACATCCATTACAATTCCTCTTATTTTTATTTTTGATTCTATTATTATTATTATGTCGTTGTCTCTCTCTATTTAAGGAACTAATAATAATTGTAAAGTGATTTGTTATTGTTTTTTATACGGTTTTGATTTATTTGTTGACTATGGTGGTTTGATGTTAAAATATGATTCAATAAATTTTTTATTAGATAATATAATAAACGAACAATAAATTACTATATGAATAAAAAAAATTAGGCAATGGCTGTTGCTGGACTTAATACATAGCGGTTTATCACTATAAATCACACCAATAATGGTTGCAATTGATTATCAAAACTTAAAAAAAGCAATTCAGAATGTTTAGTCCTCCACTATTAAACATGAATCAATTTCTATTTTAGATATCAGTAAGTAGAAGTAGACTTCAGTAATAATATCCATTATAGGTGCAATTTTAAATTTTAATTAAATAATAAAGAAATAAATAACATCACGTATGTTATTTAAAAAGTATAAGAAATAAGACTTTATTAAATCATTTCAGAAACTTCTCTACATATAACAGAAGCAAAAATAAATAAATAATATTAATCGGTTTTCGAAAATAAGATAATCTCGTAACTCAAGTTAAATGCACCAAAGAGATAATAGTTGCCTAAATCTAGGCGCGCTATAGAAATCGTCCACACATTTTCTTCAGTTCGTATAGGATGTGAGAATAGTCATTATTATGATCTGTCACAGAACAATTTTTTGTAATGACTATATTACCTCTGTTGCAAAATATACATTATTTTGGAAAGTTTTTTTTTTAATTTTCCCTAAAAATGTTTAAATTACTTAAATAATGCGTGATAAAGAGATTTCAGTCACTATAGACAACATTCAGGAGAAGGCAATGGGAAACCATTCCTGTGAAAAATTTCCCCAGGAAAATTACAATGTAGAGGATACTCTCCTTAGTACTCTCTTCGAAATCGAATATGGTACTTGAAGAATAGAAGACAACATTAATCCGTGTCACCGAGGTGTTGAATTTTATGGAATTAGCATAGGTTTTATATATTTTTAGAGATTTCGAGTTATAGTTTGTTTGTTTTTTACTAATGTTTTGATTTGAAAGTTTTTCTTATATGATGTAAAAATAGATAGTAACATAATTGCTTTGTGTAAGCTTTTGGAATTGAATAGTTAGAAAAAGAAATGCACAAATGATAATGATAAATAGGTAGTGATTTTGTAAAACTATTCGAACTTTGTTTATAAAAGAATCCAAGGTATTTAAACAACGTTATATTTAAATTAATTTGTTTCATTATTATATATTTTCTTGTCCGAATAAACCGACGAAACTATCCCATTGGAGAATATAATTCATTATTTTTTTTCCTTTTATTCCCTGACTCTCATATTGGATCTAATCATGTACATGAACCAAGATAATTTAATATTAATTTATTTGTTTGAAACTATAATTTCGCAGGTTTGACCTTCATCATCTGTTTTTTTATTGATATTTTACCTATTATTTCTAATCAGATCAAATATCCGACTGAATTTCGGTAAATTTGTTTTGTCCTAGTAGTAAGCAGGTCATCTTAAAAAACGAATCATATCATCATATATTAATTCCTCTGTTCATTGAACTGCTTAATTTTACAACAAAACAACTTTACCTAAATTCATTCGGTTATTTACATTAAGCAGAGCAGCAACCACATTGGTTTCTCTTTATGAATCAACAACTCTTAGCTCAGTATACCGTTGAGGCCCGTGACAAATTAATCGCCCTCCCTCACCCCCGTGATGCCGTGCTGGGTGTAGCAAAACGGAGACGACGGCGCACATTATTAAGGGGTGCGACAGAACCCATGATGGACGGGTCAGGAGACATGATGCGGTGGTCCGATGTCTGGCGGACGAATTGATTAAAAAATAAATGCGTGTCGAGTTGGAGTACTTGTACTGGCCACCAATACAAAATCGAAAAATATAGGGGCAACTCCTGTCTGGTGAGCAACATTGCGGGGCGATTTGGCTTCGGGGCGAGCTTCGTAAGAGTCGAAGCCATCACACTCTCATGGAAAGGAGTGTGATGGCATAAAGCGGTGGCATCCCTCATCGCCCTGGGTATAACCCAAAAGACTATAAATGACACCACTTATAGGGCGATGAGGGGTTCTCTATTAAATTTTTATTCTTTTAATAGTAGGACATATAGGGCGGGTCACAATTAATCAATGTGAAAAAAAATCAAACCCAGTGATAAGGGTATTTTACCCAAGTCAGTTAATGACCTGTCCTATGAAATTTTAACTTTACCTATAAAATGTCACTGTACCATATTTTTACCAAATTTGTAACTTATTGTCTGTAAGAGGAGGCCCCTCCTGTGTGGCCCAATAAAGAAAATATATTATTATAAAGAAGCTAAACCAACGTTGTAGTTTATTTTTAATAAATCACTACTTAAAGTGGGTACGTACAAACGCTATTATTATTATTGTTGCATTTTTCATTGATTTTCCAGTAACTTTTAATTTAAAGAGCGCATTGGATTGAATAACAATTTTATTTTTAGTCAAAATTGTAATTATTAAAATTCCTTTTTTTCGGTCTTTCTGTTAAGCAAAAGTGTTAATGACAACATCAAAGTTCAAATTTCGGGTCATGGAATGTTTGATGGATAGAATAGCTAATTTGCGTAACCTTTCTTGTCACATTAAATTTCTTAAATAAGTTTTTATCAATTTTGAAAATGATCGCTCGACACTAACCGTAGTCACAGGAATGGTTATAAATAACAGAAATGAAGTGCCCCTTCAGGAAATTTTACTTAGGGAAAGTTGATAGGTTTTAGGTGAAACATGATATTAATTAATAAAGTAAAGGGAGTTTAGTTTCACAGTGAATGAAATAAAACTCAAAGAGGTTTATATACAAACTCAATATATTTCGGATTATTAGTCCATCATCAGGAGTTTACAGATTAAAAACAGTTTTTAATCTATAAACTCCTGATGATGGACTAATAATCCGAAATACATTGGGTTTGTATAAACCTCTTTGAGTTTTATTTCATTCACTGTGAAACTACACTCCCTTCCCTTCTGGAAAGCTTGAAGACAAAATGATACTTTATGATTAATAAATCAGCAAGTTCTCTTATAGAAGATGACTTTTCTATTTCGTGTCTAAAAGTGGATCGAAACCTGAGAATTTTTTTGATAAACGAGATACGAATTTTGTAATAATAAATGTTAGGATCCTCCTGTGCTCGAGACCCCTGGCATTTTGGCCGACATACCACCCTATTGTTGCGCCACTGAGTCTACTACTCTTGGCAAAGCAGAATATTTTTAAATGGATCTTTAGAGCGGCTCTAATTACCGAGCTTTGTGTGCGTTTGTTTCTTTTCCTTTGATTTTCAATCTTCTAATTGAGTGTGTTTGTGTGTTTGCAGGGGTGCGATGCGGTGAGTCCAAGGGGCTGGCCGCTCAGCCTGGGCCGCCGAGGGCTCCTCGTTCACCTGGGCGAAGTGGCCCTAGGCCCTCTTGGTGGGTGTCGCCGTGGCGCCCGCGACGCCTACCTCTGTGTAGCTGGCCGAGGTAGCCAGCTTGCTCTTCGGCTTGTTCTTCGTCGCTCGCCGGCCTCTGCCCCGGAGGCTCGCGACCTCATCACCGCCCACACCCACACCAAGCAACTCCAGATGGACGCCGCCAGTGCCGCCGCGTGGCTGGAGTCGCCCCTTGCCCTCGAGTTGTCCTGCGACGGCCAGGAGAATCTCTCGGGGTTGTTGCACACCTTGCTCGTGGGCGTCGAACGTGTGATGGAGAGAGTGCCGCTCGACGAGCTCGCCTTCCCATGTCCCTGTCGACTGGCATGCCGTTGTCAGAGGGAAGTCGCCATCCCCCTACCGGCCCCAGAAAAAAGAGACTCGTGCATTCAGACTAGTCCCATGTTCGAGTTCGTCGGCTCGTTGCCACATATTGATAGCGACGAGGCCTCCGTTGAGGAGACGCCACGTGTTCTCGACGACGAGGTCGACCAAGTGGACACCTGCCCACCTGATCCTCCACCTCAGCCACCGCCACCGCCACTGCCTCCGCCTCTCGACACCGGGGAATCACTGCCACCTCTTGTCGGCAAACACAACAGAGACACACAAACAGGTAGGCAACCAACACGTCACCTCTCACTCTCGGATAATCTACCTCGCGCGCCTAACAAATATGCAACCAGGCTATCATTATAAAAAGAAATATATAACTAGTGGATTAGTGAATCGCTTCTTAAACTTTTTTCTTTCGCAGCCCAATTATGACTGATAAATTTTTTGCGATCCCATAAATAGATAAATATGATATAAACCATCATTTTTACTTGCAAATTATGAATAAATTTATAGTGAAGCAAATTTTTATAAACATACCTGTATAAAACTAGTGATTTGGCGAAGTTGGACCAATGTATAAAACTGTTATTTGCTAGTTCTTCTTTTTAATAGCTGAAAACGTCTTTAGTGGACTGTAGATTTTTAATATTAAATTTATTAAGGAAGGTTTATTTTAAATTTTTGAGGAAATTATTAAGCAGTAAGAATATTTTTTTAATATATAATTTAATGATAAATGCTTTATCTGATATTTACAAATCATTTTGATGAGTCTTTAATTAAAGCCACTGATCCAAATGCAGTTTTTGGTTCCAGAGGTTGGGCAAACCGTTCCTGGTTTAATATTCCAATCAATTTTTCTATAAGCCTTAGTCCAGTAGAATAGCAGGGTCAAGTTAAGTTTCAGTGTATTATAAAAGGAAACTACCTTCATAGGCAAATCCTATTATAATAAGTGCACCATTTATTAAAACTACAATTATTAAATCTAAATAATAGTGAAATGGATCTGGTTGTTTCTTTTTAAATAAAGAGTAAACAGAAGTTATTCATCTTCAACATTTGTCAAATTTGTATCTGTATTTTTATTTTATAATCGCCAATGCTGAGAACGTCGCTTCACAGAAATATAAATCTAATAGAAAATGGCAATTTCACAAATTATTAGAAATTCAATGATAGATAATATACTTAAAAACTAATTTTTGGCCATTGCGCGTCATAATTTTTTCATTGATCATTGTTGCCCGATGTTTTCCGACCCCAAAATTCAGTTTCACTATCCAAGTCAAGAGTTCGCGACCCATAGTTCAAGAAGCACTGCATAGTGCATACGTTCTTAAAAAATACAAAATCTGATGGGACTTAAATACCCCACGCTACTTTATCTTACAAATGCCCTCTCTCGTATATTTATACAATTTTAATTCTCTTTCTTTAAACAACATTTTTATTTATCAAATTAAAATTACATTAAATTTATTTAGAACGAATGAATTCCTTCTCAAAAAAACAATGTAAATAAAAAGATTTACTTTGTCAAAAGTAGCAGGGTTGTTGTTTCATAAGGAAAAATCAATGAGGTTGTTTGTGTGTGAGGTTCCCTGCTTGAAAATAAATATTTACCTCTATAAATATAGACTTACCAGAATATTTTTTTCTCAAAGCTGGCGAATTTCATTAGTTTATTCGAAATAAAAAACATGAACAACTTCTCTATGATTTTACATTGAGATTGAGAAAAGTATTTGATTCAAAAAGTTAATCTTTTTTTGTCGCGTGGTTAACAAAGAAAAACAATTAAGTAGTAATGATTTTTAATTACTCTTAATTGAGTTAAACTATTAATATATATCACAAGCATGAAACTCGGGTTATAAATTACTCTCTTCCCAGGCGACCCTAGTATTAAATCACACATAAAAATAAATATTTTCACATTGTCCTTTAAAATGACTGAAACGCGGACAAAAATATTTTTCAATTATGATTTTTTCCTCTTTGTGTGTCTGAATTCCGATACCGACGATAACCCGAGAACGGAAAGTCAAATAGTTCATTTGTATTAATACTTAGTACAGATTAGATTTTGGAATATCTCTTTCAAAGGGCAGAAAATATTTTTTGAATTATTCTATTGAGATTTTAATAAAAATGCTTTTCTCAAAAATGGTTATAACAATTCTGATGAAAAAAATATATATTCTATAATCAAAATCAAAATCTAAAGACCTACAAAAATCTAGTAAAATTAATAATAATAAAAAAAAAATATGTCGGTACTAATTTTGACTAATATATAATAGTCTCTTAATCTCAATATAAACTAATTAAAAAACGATTATTTAGATATTCTTATTAGTTTTTGAGATAATGCGTAAAGTATCACAAATTTGACCACTCTGAAACATATACGAGGGTACGAAAACACAATTTGAGTCGGGTGTTTACTTCAAATCAGTTTTAGGACTGTATAAAATAATGGTGATGTAATTTGGATTCTATAATAGAGTATCAATGGCTGAAACTTGTCTTCAATCTTAAAACAACATTTATCCTGATACAAGTATCTGTATCCAACAAATATGTTGCCAACATCCATCAACTGCCAACATTTTGTATCCCGGTCTGTACTAGGCTTAATGGGGTTCGGGTCTGTTTATCATTTTTATAAGAAAATTCTCAAATTTTTACCATCGAATCATTGATGTATTAAATATTTATTCCCGAAATTTGAAGTTGATCGTCTGTTTCATTACCGAGAAATAAATTATTGAAAATTGTCCTTTTAACATGGAAGTAAATGGACCGAAAAGGGCTATAACTTCTATATAAATTATACCATTTTCACCAAATTTATATAGATCAATAATTCAACTCTTATGAATCGAATGATACATTTTTCAATAGATTTGACAGTCTAGCTAATTCGTTATTAATTAAATTAATCTTTAAGAAATTCAAAGATATTTTTATAAAGCGAAATTTTTGAGAATACTTTGAGAATAATTCGTTATTCATAAATGTAAAAATAAAAAGGTATTTGCAGCCAACAGAATATAACAAAAGCACTAGTGTAGAATTCCAACTCTATTTCTTGAAATCGTTTTTGTGTTAAATAAATATTTTTATAATGAGAAAAAATGTATCTCAATATTCTTTTTATTAATACATATTATCAAAACAATGATTTTTATTCAAATTTTTTTTTTTTATGATAATGATGAGAAAAGGAGTTACACCAAAAAGGTGCCACCCCTAAAGGCCTGGGTTGGCCCCTCCATCGTGAAAAGAAGAAGAAAGAATTTTATGGGTTGGGCGGGGGTCGAAGGTATCTGTGGATACGGGTCTTAATTAACATTATTATTAACAATTTATTTTATTAAAAAATTTAGTAGTCAGACGTTGTCACTCTGCATAAATACTAAAGATTTTTTCGAAGATCAACCAGATAGATAAGCTGCCCCGAACTCCCTTAATGTGTATGAAGAAATCCCATTAATGGGATATTGATTGGCTAAAATTTCTTTTATTTTTCAAATCACCTCAAGTCATCTTAAAATCAAATCTTTATCAATATAAATTCAAAAGTTAGATAAGGACCTTATTTATAAATTCTTTCCAATTTAGTGACATTTCTTTAGTATGGTAAATGTTTTATTTTTTTATTTTTTAAAACATAGTATTAACCCTTCTCAACTTCTTGTTTCTTCCTTTGCCGAAAAAATTGTATAACTTAATAAATTTTAAATAAAGTTATTCTCTCGAATAAATAAACAGACAAAAAAAGGAAGAAAAGAATTGCCTCATCTTGAATTTCAATTTAGGTGTAGGAAAAATAAAATAAAATATTCCTCACTCTTTCTTCACCTCATTTTTTTTCTCTTTCTCCTTCTTGTTTCTATCTCTTTTATTTGTGATAACATCTTTTGGAATCTTGTTAAAACGGTAAGGGAGATAGGAGAAGGGACGCACTTTACTTACCAACCCTTTTACCTTAATCGCCAATCTGGATAGCAAGCATCAAAAACATAAATGACAAAAAGAAATTAAAGAAAGATTCATTGAAAAAGAATGTAATATTATTGATTCCTTTATTTAATAAATTCAATATCATTCGAAACACATAAAGACAAAACAGAAAACGCAAGTAAAATGTCTAAAAAAATATTGCAGTCTCATCCTCAGAGGGCAATGCGGTCAAGTCACACCTTTGAAAAATTTATAAATTTCCGTAAATTCTTTTCTAACAAATTTGGTTTATTCTTTAAAGTACACCTTACGTTTATTTTCCTCTATAGGGCCTAATTTTTATTTTTTGTGAATATGTTTTCTTATAAGGATGGGATTTGAAAAACATCACATTTTATCGATTATTTTTTTCATGGTAAAATCGTATTTGCTTCTCAGTGACTTGATTACTAGGTTTAAGTAAATAATCAACTTTTATTTAAATAATTCAGATAGCTAAGTAAATCAACATAATATATTAGTATCAATACCAAGTAGAAAATCTTCATACAGGGTTCTGGATAGTTGTCTTTAATTGATCATATTAGAATATTTTGTGACAAAATTTTTTTGAGGGCTTGGGGGAACACTTTTGGTTCTAAGTAATAATAATAAAGTGAACACTAAAGCAATTTTAGTGTTTCTTTGTGTATGCAGTTAACGGTGGACTGTTTTCAAAAAGTTTTTCTTTTGTTATACTAGATGCTGATGATGCCATCTTAGGCGAAACAACATTGTACATTATCCACCGTTAACTGCATACACAATAAAACACTAAAATTCCTTTAGTGTTCACTTTATTATTATTACTTAGAATCAAAAGTGTTCCCCAAGACCTCCAAAAAATCGAACACAAAATATTATAATATATTAGATTTATTACTTTACCATACAGGGTATGGTCAAGTATTGTAATCGTGCATGAAAAAAGTGTTTTTTTCCTTCTTTTTTTCGAAATATCTCAAAAACGGCTGAAACTATTTTGATTAAAAAAATTTAGCGAAACCATGATATTTCGCTCTACAAAAAAGCTCTAATAAGTAAACATCGAAAAAATTATATTTTTCGAGATAATAATTGTTTTGTCAAAATGTCTGTTAGTCTGGTTGTCTGGTTGTCTGGCTGTCTGTGCGTTACCAAATTTTTGTGGACGAGCTAGCTCAAAAACTAATGTGAATATCAAAACCAAATTTCACAAGTAGCTTTGGTCCATTGAGATTAAGAGCTGATTAGATTATATCGACCCAAAATTAAGGCGGGGTGGAGGGAGGGTTAAAAATTAAAAATCTAGGCCCTTTGAGCAAACTCAACCAAATTTTGTATACATAATCAGTGGACACCCAGAAGTTTAAAAATGCAAAAACTAACCCCCCCCCGCCCTACATGATTATAAATAACTTTAGGGGCCAGGTTGTATGGTAAAGTCAAGTGGGTGGCCACATCAGAACACGTCAGCTTATTTTTATTACTTTTGAAAAAAACAAGAAAGGACATTTTCATTTAAGTATAGTTTTATAGTGGAGGAGTACGATAGTTGTTTATTTTTATTATTCTTATTAGTGACCTAGGTAAACTACCACGAGTGGGACAATAACAAAACATTGAAAAGGGTGTTGAGTGAGTTCATAGGGCGAGGGTAAAAATTAAATTGAAAGTGATTTTAACTTGTTTTAGCATAGCATACATAACAAGCATTTGTAATATTCGCGTAACGTCATAATAAAATTGTACAGTTAGTACGTAAAAATATTTATCGTTTCATAATTAATTTTTTATCTATCTAGATAAGAATTTTAAAATATCGCTGCTGAAGTTAAAGATTCGAAAAGATGTGCAATTTCAAAAATGTGTAGATATATTATTAAAACACCCATTACAAGTTCGACATACTTGAACCTCATTGCTCATTGGAGACGTGAACATGCTTAACAGTAAACTCTCGATCGAAGATGATGATGATTTTTTAATAATCATCTGCAATTTATAGTAATTATTTTAATACAAAACACATATGGTTATGTGTGCAGTAATAATTAAAAACTGGATTCTATAAGAAGGATAGAAAAATGGATTTGTTTGATGTCTCTATCAGTAATCCAACCAATAAATCAGTTCTGGTATTTGATTTTCCATTTTTTTTCTTTATTTTAATCCGTCTTCTTTTTGTCCCACGTGATTTTAATTAATTATATTCATTAAAAAAGAAAAAGACAAACAAGTTAAGAAAACATACCTATTATTATTTATAAAATTTAGGGAACGCGGTGTTGGTTTATAGTGAAACATTGTTAAAATTAAATTAGGTTGGAGTTGGTGGTGTTTCACAAGGAGACTCCTTGTGAAACACCACCAACTCCAACCTAATTTAATATTATTATTTATCTTTGAAAAAAAGTATAGAATTTAAAACCACCTTCGTCAAATAAATTTTGCAAAAGAGAATCAAATAATTAAATTAAATTACATAGTTAATTTTGTTTAATATGTAGATATCTAATATTAAACATGAACACAAATTTGAATAATTTATTGTAAACTACGTAACGACAAATCAGAGCATATACAATACGCTAAATATTTCACTTAATTAATTAATTAAATATTCCTTTGTAAAGTTTCGCGGTCTAGTGAATCTAAATTTAAACCCAAAGTCATAATCATATGCAATTTATGTTACTAATTATTTTATTACAAAACACATGTGGTTATATGTATCTACAGTAATAATTATAAATAGGATTCTATTTAATAATACATATGGTAATAAGGATAGAAAAATTGATATATTTGATGTCTCTATTAGTAATTCTACCAATAAATCAGTTCTGGCATTTTTTCCATCTTCATAAGACCAGAGTAGATTTTAAATTGAAAATAACTTTAACTTGCACAGTATAACAACAGCATTGTGATATTCATATAATGTTTATAATAAAATATTACTATTTGTACGATTTCAAAAATATGTAGCGTGTTTTATAAAAAATGTTTATATATTTAGATTACAATTTTAAAATATTTCTGCTGAAGTTAAAGAGTTTCGAAAAGATAGGCAACTTAAAAATTTTTATATTATTGAAACCCTTTACGAGTACGAAAGCAATAGCATATATTATTATAGTTTATATTAAAGTTACAGAGATTTTTGAATTTTAAATTTCTTCAATACTGCTATCAAGGAAATGAAATTAAAAAATTCATTTGCCTATAATAGCAAGGTTAGATGCTATTGAAGAAATCACGAGTGTTCTCTAATTGTGTATTAAAACTTAACCATAAGATCTAGGATTACTGTCATAATTTTTTTTATGAAATTTTAAAATGATGTGGTTATCTACATGTACGTGACTCCAAGTTACAGTATTTATGACCTCACTCCATTTATGAATTTTTGAAAATAGTTTTTTTTTATTTAATTTTTAAAAAGAATTAAAATTTGTAATTTTAAATAGAGTTTTAAGACCCATAAAAATCTTATTATGCTAAAATATTCTTTATTTTTTGAAAAATGCCAAAAGAAAAAAATTAACTTTTCCAGAACTAATTTCAATGATATTTTGTTTTGAAATCCTTTTACACGAATAATGTATACCTATACCCATGGGCATATTTAAGGGGAAGGGGCAAGGAGGGCAGTGCCCCCACCCTAGAAAAATCGAAACTCCATTATTACTAGGCATCATTTATGTATTTCTCATTAAATTATTTCGTTACTTCCAAAATTTGTCAATTCTACTAAAAAGTTATTTGATCTCTAATCGGATTACCCAAATTGAAACCTTGTTGCTAAATCAGGTGTCTGCCCCCTCTAAACTCCCTAACTATGCCTGTACCTATAGGTCAGGGTTGACTTTCGAAGGAAAAATAAATTTTAAGGGCTGGGTTAGATCGTAGATGCCTGTGTCTTGAATATTTTATGCTTATATATGCATCGTGGGAAAGATGAAGTGGAAAAGGGTAATCCAGCCTCTAGAATTAGTAGAGATAAACAAGTAGGCAAATGCGTTGGTTTGATGTGTATTTGATTTTAAGGAAGAGCGCCCATAAAATTTGACCCTACACAGTTAGATATATAGGCATGTTTCAAATAATACTTTTTTGTATCAAGACGCTTAGAAACATAGAAATATGCAGAAATATGAATTTAGAAATATAATGATTACCAATGAAAATTATCGAAAATAATAGACACTTAACTCTTGATTTACATTGTACTAGAATTAGGTACATGGTTTTAGCCAAAGACGTGCACAGGATTTGAGCTAGGGGTGAGGAGGAGGGGCAGCTTATATTTAGTTTCGAGGGAGAGGGGGTGCGATTTCGAATTAAATGAATAAAATAGAACTAAATATATATAGTTTATAACAGGGGTCGGCAACCTGCGGCCCTTTGCGACTTTTTGCCCGGCCCGCCAAAGCACCAATATAATTTTAGGAAAAATCAACAAACTTAGAGCGTTTTCTTGTGGACATTACAACTTACCTCAATAAATTAAATATAACATTACAAGGCAAAGGAAAGTTAATCAACGAGTACCTATTTATGCGAACAAACATTTTCAAGAATGAATTTCATAAATTCAAAATATAGAACGAGGTTGACGGATGAAAATTTAGAAAAAATTTTGAGGATCTCAGTATCCCAAACACAACCGGACTTATATGAATTATCAAACAATATTCAAGAACAAAAACGCATTGTATATATTATAATGAATGAATAAAATGAAAGATAAACTATTTTCCTTAATAGTTTATATATTTTATATATTTACATATTTATACATATGTAATTGGAATTGTATTTTCTTTTTTCCCTTTTAAGAATTGTAAAATTTTTGTTCTCTGACATTATTGTTATTATAGCATGTCAATAAAAAATAAATTTTTTATATTTATTTTTAATAATATTTATACTCGTATTTGATATAAAATCACTATTTAAGTTACATTTGAATGTGCGGCCCGCATAAAAAATTTTATTTTGAAAATGGCCCGCCGTCCGAAAAAGGTTGCCGACCCCTGGTTTATAAGTTTAATATTATAAATTATTTTAAAAAGACGCAGCTTCTAATTAGGGGAAATATTTTTACATGTTCTATTTTTTTTAGTTGCCAACATAATAGACTTTATTTCCTCTTCTAGGGGGGTGGGAGCTGCCCCTCTGCCCCTAGCTAGGCACGTTATTGGTTTTAACCCTGTTAAAGGACAAGGAAAATCTTTCATGAACCGGTAATAGCTTAGTTTAACACAGTCACATTATTGCATATTTTCAACATGGGATGTGGATGTGCACTCGAATAGGCATACTTTTGATGAACCAATCTACCTTACAAAGCGTGGATTAAGTATATTACGTTTTATTTTATTTTTTCATACATTTTAGCAATATAAGTGAAAATCATTTTTTCAGTTTGATAAATTTTGAAAAAATTTTGACTAGTTCTTTCATATTTATCTGCTTGTTGAAGCTTTGGGGATCAGTATATTATACATATATATTTAGTTATTACTTTTAATTATCATTATGTATTAATTTTATCCATTATTATTTTTAATTTTCAATCCTACATTTTTTTCTTCGCGTCTCAATTATTTTTAATTAAACGTTGATTTATTTTCTCATCGATAAATATAGATAATCATTTCTCTTTATCTCTTTTTGGAATCTTCTTTTTCTAGTTCTCGTTTTTTTCATCTTTATATTTTAGTATATAAAATTAATTAATCACTTTTCACCTCTTCTGTCTTTAACTCTGATTATTTTTTTCTCATTACTATTAACAATTTTCTATCAATGTAGGTTTTTCTATTTTTTTATTATTAGTATTATTCTTAACCTCTTTTTCTGATATAATTCAATGTTCTTTTTTCTTTCATAATTTCTCTTTCCTCTCTTTATAGATAAAGATATAAGGCCAAAAATGTGTCGATCACGTAATTCAGTTGATCTTTGATGGCATTGAATGTATGTATAGAAGGAGGATCAATGGTCTGATGCCTTCAAATGGTGATTGTCTCAATCGATTCAAAAGGTGCCGATAAAATTCCTTCGGGGTTGATTAAGGAACGTTAATTAGTTCCAAGATACTGATTTTTTGTCTTTTATTTTTCTTCATAACCATTTCCTTAATATATATTATATATGGCAGTGGCGTGCGGTCCATGGATGCTGTGAATTCGGCGCATCCCTAAAATCTTAGAACGTCAAGAGAATCTTCATAGCGTGTCATATATTAATTTCGTTAACTTTATTTCACTTAGATTTAATTTATAAATTCATGGAACTTTTTAACGTTAGAATATAAATAGAATTTTCCAGATTCCATATTTGAATCATTTTTGCTATCTTATGGAATACTTTGATTTTATGAGGTTGAAAGTAAATTAGTTCACATGTACTCGACGTCTGACTTCCATTTAAAAACTATAAATTAAACAAAAAAAATAATTATGAATGATGAACTAAAATATGTTTTGGTAGAAGTATTTGATTGCACTTAGCCGCATTTTTTAATTAATATTTTGTCTACCTTATTATAAAATTGACAAACTGACGCGAAGGCTTGTCTAGTGAGCAGAGAATGGGACACAATCATGTTCAAACCTGTCTTGGCACGCTCGCTGTTTGCCAGTAAGAGCATCAGTCCAGTCATTTAATAGCTATACCTCGATCCTGGGAGCCCCTGGTATTTAGACAACTGAATCGGCAGATCAGTTAAGGGTATGACTAACGCACCGGGCGTCCCTGCTTAGCATCTATTTGTAAAAAATGTCTAAATCGTAGGAAAAATTATTTTCGGCCACAATGTTTTTCTGTTTTTTTATGGTCTATGTGTCCGGATTACTCAAAAACGAAACGTCATATAAAGTTCATTCGTGATATTGAAAAATGTTTGTATTTCCAATGTGGAGAACTGAATAGATCATTAGATTGATGAGCTCCCAGCTTAGAACTTTCGGCTCAAAAATAATTTTTAAATGATTTTATTGGGATTTTTAGTATCTTTTTTCCATACACCGTCAGATCTTACTGAAAAAGATATGGTTTATTTTTCTCTCTCGGATCGTTTTTTCTTACAAAAAATATAAATATAGTGTACTAGTATACCACGGATGTAGTGAAGGACATCCGACACTAAAGGTTACGACATACTATATTCCCCTGAATACTCGTGTGAATTACAGCAATCTCCTTACGGCTCATGCTTTGGATTAACACTCGTACTCAGGTGAATTCACCATAAACTCTCAGATCATACCGCAACTTTCGCTTGTTGGATATTCCTCACTTTACGCAGTTGTCATACAATATACTATAATATTTTATTTCTATATCTAAATCTCTTGATTAAAATTGAATAACTTGACGAAGTAATAAAATTTGAAAAACAAGTTTTTATAGCTGATGTAATTCAAATCAATTTTTTTTTTTCAATTCAAATCAATCAAATCTTTTAATTTGATTATACGAATAAAAATGAATCATTGCATGTTTGTGTTTCGTATCCAGATGTTCATATGCATATTCCTATACCTATATTTAATACACAATCAACAAGTGTTTGACATTCGTTTTGGTTTTTATCAAGTATCCAGATAGAAATCATTTAAAGTGCGCCTTTCTAATGAATGAACCCGTCTTTATGTTGGCTGGTTTCAAAAATTGTGACAAGGGGTTAGTGGAGTGGCCCTTATCTCATTTGATCCACTCCATCTCTCCTCCAGTTCCCTTTTCTTGTGGTCCTCGTCTATTTAGGACCACACATTTCGAGCCAATTGCCTTCTCGTTAGTCAAGATTTAAAGGATTTTTCTATTCCGTCTTTCTTCTTCTCTCACGTTTTTTGAAATTTATTGATCTCTGTTTTTCGTTTTGTCCCTTCCTCCTTTGATTTTTTTTTACATACCACTTGACTTTTAATATTATTTATATTCTCGCTTGAACAGATTACAATTAAATAAATAATCGAAAGGGACTCGACATCCACCCACTAGATAGGTAAGGGAATCATTCTCTTTCTCTGTCTAATGGTTTATGGTTGGCCTTCATATTTTATCAAATCAACTGAATTCGAAAAAAAAACCTAAAATAAAGACCCATTAAAATATTGTATTAATTCAAAAATTTATAATTAACAAGTTGCAAGAGTACATAATATTTTCAGACCAAATATTGATTGATACATGTCAGAAATTATAATGAACTCTTGCAACCTGTTATTAATAATGTTCTTATAATTGTAGAAACCCTGAAGAAGTCGGCAAAGTCGACGAAACGTTAGTTGAAAAATAAAAAAAGCACACAAAAAACTTGTCCTTAATTCCCATTATAGACTCTCGAATAAATTTTAATACAATTGTTTAATACATTAGCATTAGGTCTAAAACTAGTTTTGCATTTTCATATCTTTATTGTAACGAATAATAAATAAATAATTCTTTACTATATCTTAATATTAAAAATTAAGTAAAATCTCGACGCTAAGGCCTTATAACACTGTAAAAATGACATTTTATTAGATATTATTATTATTTTATTTTTTTAAATCTTTAGAATAATCTTCAAGTAATATAAGTATAAAGTAATATAAGTATATACCTGATCTGATTTTCATTTAAAATCTAATCTCAATTTAAAACAATAGCTAAAATTTGAAATAATGTTTTGATATTGATATTTGTTTTTAAAGGTAGAATGCACATTTTTTAAGAGTTACTCTTAAAATATCATTTTTAAGAGGTCATTATATAAATATTTTTAAGGTCATTTATGACGTGATTTCGCTTAGCTGGATTAAGCTCTCGGTAACTACGTAAAACTATTCAAAATGTATTTCTTTAAATACCTGTTTGTTTGTTTATGGCAATCCCATGGGATCGCGTCAAAATCTCACGGGAAATCCTCTTGAATAAAATATTTTCTGTATTTTTGAACCGAGAATACTGGAACCGTTTTCTTCTTTTTGAAAATACAAATATTTTGGAACTTAAACGAACTTTCAATGACATTCTATTCTTGAGTTTTGTACCTATCTGAATCTATACAGAGAAGATATCCAGGCTGAAATAAACGTTTCAGACATTTATACGCAAAAAAAAGCAAAAATATATCAAATGAATTCAAAATATCGGCCTTTGCCCGGGAGTCAGGAGTTTTCATACCTAGTATTTAATATTTTTATCAAATCATATTCTAAAACCAGAGACAAGTGTCTATAAATTATTTATATATTTTGAAATTTATTGAAATATCCATGTTTTATTACAAATGAGTTATATGTACAGAGTGACAAGTCCTAAATCTTGAACGAAATTTAAATATGAAATTGTATGGAATTTATTTTGTATAATAGTTCTATATAATAGAAAAAATCTTATAAAATGTTTCGTTTTCCAGTACTACTGATGATGGTCTACCAGTGGGGACCGAAACTGTCTAGTAAATTTATGAAATAAATAGTGTTAATTAACTGAAATTACTCTATTTGTCTAATTTGTATGACTAAATATACCCTAAATTAAATTTTTATTGAAATATTTAAAACCGTCTTTAATTTAGGTATTTTGAAAAAACTAAACAAAAACACTAGAAATAAAATTATTATTATAAATATAAATCTACAAGGGCAGGGGTATGCGAAAGTCATATGGATGACCACATCACCTCCCTTTCTTCAGAAATTAAAACAATAAGGAATAGAGAAAGTCAAGATATGTGATAAAGAAAGAGATAGAAAGATATCCGGTTTTTAAAATCTGGATTAATTAATTGATTATCATTAATCACCGAAATTTCTTTTCCCTCTTTAAGATAAATTAATTACAGATTGTAATGAATGGTTATTATGAAAAATTGAAAAATGTTTTACTTTCCTTCTCTTTTCTTTTTTCTTTTCCTCCGACCGACACCCGTACCAATCATTGCAGGAACCAATACTTTTTACTTTTTATTACACTGATTGAAGATAATTCTCACTAATTATGATTGAAATCTTCTTTCTCCCTCTCTCTCTCTCTCCCTTTAAGGTAGTTGCCGATAACATGATTTATTGAGTTGTTGTTGTTATTAATAACTTGTACATTTTAGATAATATCGTGCATAAATCGTGTATCACATACTCTCTAAAATGTTTTTTTTTTCAATCTCCTCGCTGTTCTCACAAGATTCTTTCTATTTTATATTGATTATTATTTTTTTTTAATGTTTATTAAATATATTTTTCTTAATATTGAAATTGAAAAATTAAATACTTAAAAGATTATATAGATAGTACCAATGTATCTAATAAATACAGTTGAACCTGGTTTAATCGTAAAGCAAATGGCAGTTTTAAGATTGTAAAAATGAAGATAAAAATGGTTATTATTATTTTGCACAAGGAAGCCTCTTGACTCCAGTTCTCAATGATCCGCCGAAGTTAAGTAACATGTGATACTGTTCGTTCTGAGAGGGTGACCCTCTTTAGGCAATGTGTACTGTTGGCATTTCCGCTTGCATCCATATGCCATTGGGATTAATTGGCAAGGCCTAAAGGGAGATAGTGGTTGTTAAGATTTTCTGCCGAAACGTCTACGCTTATGAATGATGGCTTAAGTAAGCAACAGACGAACTCATCCTTGTCACGATGATTTTCAATTACTTTCATATATCTTATGAGCTGTTTATCGCAAGAGAAGTTTCGGCTTCAACTACCACAATTGTAATGAGTAATTCTAATCAGAATTCACAACATATCGAAACCTATTTCTGGAATTGAAGGGGACAATAAAAGAGTGTGTCCTCTGCTGGAAAAATAATATATATAGTTTCGAAGGCTTTGCCTTCTACATCAGTCTCTTACAATTGATTCACAGGAATTGATGTGTGAATCAATTGTTATAGACCAGTGATGGCGAACCTTTTGAGTTTGATGTGTCAAAATTCGGAAAAAACCCTTACTTAACTCGGGGGCTGTGTCACATCTAGAAATATTAATAATTTGGTGATAGTTGCAGCTCAAATAAATATAAAATATATATATATATATTTTATATATTTATTTTTTCAAAAACAAAACTTAATTATTCTTTACATTAGTGACTTAAGCGCAACTTCTGTTGACTCTTCTTGAGCGAAGACCATCCGTAAAACGATGCATGTCATCCAAAATATGTTATATTAACGTGTCACCATTGACACGCGTGTCATAGGTTCCCCATCAATGTTATAGACTGATGAAGAAGACAAAGCCCTCGAAACTTGTCTCGATATACTAGTAAATAAATTTAAAAATTTATTTTTCCACTAGAAGCACACTCTTTTATTGTCTCCGTTAATTTATAAAAATTCTGCTACTCTCGCTAAAATTAAACTTTCAATTTATTTCTGGAGTCATTTTCAAGTGCTGTGGGAAAGGTGTTGCACCCCCTCTTTGACCTTCTAAAATTTCATTTCAAAATTTAATATTCTAAACATCACCAACCATTCAAAGTCTTCAATTCTGAAATTATTTTGAAAATTTTCAAAACACAAAACCTTACTTATTTTTACTTAGATTCTATGATTTGGGTAGGTGTTTAAATTTAAAGTTACTTGACAGCGAAGTTTTGAATGATAAGAAATGTTTGAGTAAAATTTTTACTCAGGTTATACCTACTACTAGACCTAGTATATAGGTCATATTGATTTCGTCTTGAAGGACAGGATTGTTTTTTGGCACTTTGGTCCACTTCCCAAGGAGTTGAATACAATCGTTCTGAAATGTAATAAAAATTAATATTTAACACTTCAGTAGAAAAAAATCTTTGATTTTGAATGTTTTTTTTCAACCAACTTAACCCATTATCTAAAATCTATATATTTGCCGAAGTATACATTTATTGATTTTACTCCCAAAAATCTTATCAAAAATATCACTCGCAATCAAATCTTCAAAAATTGTGCCAAAAAGACTTCATAGAGGACCGAATAGTCTTTTTTTTTTTAATTTTTAATTTATTATTTTACTCATCTAAAATGATAGTTTCATAAAATAAATACTTTATTCTATCCAATACAATTTTCACAAGCAAAGACAGAGTCAATTATTTTGTTAGAAAATATACCTATATGATTTTAAAACCAACTCTTTTTAATTTTTTAATTTTAATTATATGAACATCTTCAATTCAAATAAATTAAACAGTTCAGAGAGGGGTGGCCCGATGCTTCAAAAATGTTTGTGTTAAAAAGCAAACCCAGAAATAGTTCAGATTGTTGAATTAGCATTTCTTATGAAATATTATTTTTTGAATTGAGAAAATAAAATCTGATCGGGAGCGAACGGTCAATTATTTGTTCAAGAGGGGTCTTCAGGATTGTGGGTTTTGATTTATTTTTAATTTATGGGTCAGAAAATTAATAATTCCCAAAGGTTGGAAGAGTTATTAAACAATTGTATTTTTGTGACTATGAGTGTGTCAGATACTAACTGATTAAATTTTATTGAAGGGATGCTAAATCTTTTATTTAAATCAAAAAATGGAATTTCTCGAGCTGTCAGACCATCCTGACCCTGTTTTCAAAGAGTCTACAACTTTTCCAATTTCATTTTATTTTATTTTTTATTTTAAATCAATAAACGGACAAAAGTGTCCTTATACAACTTACTAAACTCTTACTAAACTTAGAGAACGGGTAAATATCAAACTTAGACTCAATCCCCAAAAGTATTCACTTTTCTTACTATGACAGCCAGTATGATGCGAAACTCAATCATATAGGTTTTGCACTTTCTTCAGGCTTGTTAAATGATAGAAAGTGTGCGTTCATTCATCTGTTACAGTCTCTATAAGCCAGCATTTCTCAACCGGGGTTTTTGAAACATTAGGTTTCCATATAAAATCGTTAGCTAATTACTAGAAAAATAAATGTTCCTATAATCTTTTATCTAGAATAGTTAGTTAGTAGTGAACTTTTAATGAAAATAAGTATAAAATATTATGGTCTTAGTGGTATAAAATATTATGGGTTTAGAATAAAAAGCCACGTCTGTGACATTTTAAATATTTATTGGATTATTTAATTATTAATGTATACTTCGCTAATTTTGCTCAGCTTTCTAAGACATTTAAATAAGTGAATGAAAACTAGAGCTTTTAAAAATGAAATGAGATTTGCAGTTGGGCCATTTTGCTTACACAGTTTAATTAAAAAAATTATTATATTTTTAAAAGTTTCTAAAAATAAAACTTTAATTAAATCGTTGCTTTTAGTTTGATTAGTTTTACGTGAAACAACTTAATCTTTAATTAAACCAAAAAGAGAAAAGCCAATCTGGAACAAGTCACATAACGAAGCGGGAAGAGCTGTAGTATTGATATCATTTAAATCGATGTATAAATTGGACTTGTGTTAGTCAATGATGAGGATCATGTCAAGTGAGGAAGATCATGATCACCAGTGGCCATTTGATTGAAATGAGATCTCTCTCTATTTATGATGCAAACCACGAATTAACATCATTCCGTCATTTCAATCGGTGTCAACAAGAAGCGCCTCTTGACTCGATTAAAGCTTCTTCTTTAAATCACCAACATCCGAACCAATAATTATTACAATCAATAATTTGATAGATAAGATATCACCAGTGAAAAAACAGACATTCGATAAATTTAAAATAAAATGTATTAAAATATTTGTTTATTAATATTTTTACTATTTCTATATCCTATATATTAAACATGTTGTAATGTACCTATTGTGGTATTTGAATAGGCCCTAGAGGCACGTGTAATAATTATAGAATGAAGTTTAGTGATTTTTATGGGGATGTAACAACAAGGAAAATATCGAAGTTTATAATTAAGGAATAATTATGTGTGGATAAAATAATTATGAGAATGAAAATTTTATTAAAATAAAATAAGCTGATGTGGCCATCCTAATGACTTTACCATACACCTGGCCCCTCTCTTCTATTTGATAAAATAATTTATAATTATTTACAAAAAGAACCCCCTTCTCTTAATTTTGGGCACATTAGCAATAATTAATATTTCCTTTTATTTATTAGAAATATCAGCTTTCATCGATTTTTGTTTGGAAATATTTTTGAACCCCTCTTTTCGGTCACTATCAATTTCCCATAGTGAGTCATTTTCATAATGTCGTATAGAGTGCAAATGCAAAATTTATATAAATCGATTAAAGGATCTAGGACTTATATTGAACCCCCCCCCCCAATTTCGGCCCCCGAAAAAATAATAACTCTTTTTTTATTATAGTTCATTTTATAGTGTAGATATTAGTAGACTTTGTGAGTACCATAGTTTTTGTTTTTTCTATCTCCAAATCAATTATTTGATAGGAATCAAAATAATTTAAGTCAAAAATACTCACTTTAAGATACTTTCAAGAATCATTACAGATTTTACAATTAAAGCGATTTGAGGCGATTTCGTATGCTCAAAAGTGGGAAAATTAAATATTTATTACGATAAAGGAATAGTAAAAATATTAATTAAAAAATAAATTATATTTTAAAAAAACTAAAAAACACGCTTCTAAAAAGTACAAAATAATGTAATACTTAATCAAAAAGTGTGGGGGGCAGAAACATGTACTTTATATTAATTTCGATAAAGTGTCCCACGCTTTTTGATTAAGTATTACATTATTTTGTACTTTTTAGAAGAGTGTTTTTTAGTTTTTTTTATAAATATATTTTTTTTTTTACTTTTTAGTCTCAATTATTTTTATAGAGAAAAGTTTCCAGAATTTAACAGAATGAAATGTATTTATTTTTATAATTTTTAAATAGGTAATTTCAAAAGCCAAAATAAAAAAAAAAAAAAAAGTAATTTCATTTAAATTGAGTAGGTAAACAATTATGTTTATATAGAAATGTTTGCAGAATTTAACAGAACAAAAGTCATATTGATACATAGATAAATACATACATACAGGTGAAGCTAATATAAAGTGTGTAATTATTTTAATTCACGTATTTATTTTCAACGGCATATTTATATAATAAATTATTATATAATACCTAAAAAACTATAACAAGGAAAACAAATACACAGAAAAATATAATTGTCGAAGATGCAAAGATTCGTACAAAATTGAATTATTTTTTATTATTATTAATGCAATCAAATGCAATGGTAGATACAGCCCCTATGGATCTCGAATGACTCTTTTAATAAGAGAGGGAAAGTTGATCAAGTGAAAGGACGGAGGCGTAGGTGTTGGAAATATTTATACATAAGAAATAGTAAAAGACAGCGTATTTAATTTTATTATAGAAGTCACCCTGTTTTCATATTAATTAATGTCCACAACGTCCTTAGTTTATTTTAAAATGATTAATTTTGTACATATTTTACTATTTTTTACTAGACTGTCATTTGAAAAATAGTGCAGTTTTCTACAATCTTATTTAAATAAACAATAAATTCTCATAGACAAATGAAAAAAAATATAGCTTTGGATCGATCATTGATCATTCTAAAGTTGTTTAATTAAATTGCATTCTTGTTCAAAATTTGATTTTGGAGATAAGCTGATTCCAATTGAGATATGAATATGTCGGATCTTCTTCAAGTGCGGCTGTCAACCCTTGCGGCGATTTTTCATAGGCGCAGGTCCTTAATATGTAATAAATTATAATAGTTGGATTTAGAGGTGTCCCTCATTAGAAGTGGTGAGCAATGATTGCTTTTGGAGAAGAAGAGATAGCTGTCAATTGATAAACTTCATTTGCATTCATCAACCAGAAGGATATAACTTAATTAGTAAGTGAACCAAGATAGAGAAAACCATTATCGAGAAATTTTGTATTCCAATTTCTCTACGTCCCCGTTATTCTCTGTCTCTTACTATTAATTTAATACAAAATGTCAACCATAGAAATCGTTGTTAATTTCCTAGGATAAAGATAGATATAAAAGCACCTGAAAATACAACCTTTGCTCTAAAGAACTCTTAGTTTCTCTAATTTAGATTTTCTAATAAAATTATAAGATAAATTATAAATCCAATCGATTTCCATACCCATTACAAAAAGCAATACATCATTAGGGGCCGTAGATAAATTTCGACACACATTAAGGGAGGAAGGGGCATCTCAGATTTGCGACGAAATGTGACAAAGGGCCCGGGGATCTTAAAATTGTGATGTCACAAAAGTCAAATTAAAATTATTTTTTAAATTTTCAAATAGGTATATTTTTTAGTTTTAGGTTACGAACCTGAAAATGTTGGTAAAATAAATCTAGACAATTTTTTTTTATAATTATTAAATTATAGGGTACTATAAAAGTGATAAGTGACGTCACAATACAGGGGGCTCAATGAAAATTTGAAAGAATTTGGCACAGGGGGAAGGGGGTCTAAAAATCTTGAAATTCGTGTGACGTAATTTACGGATGGCCCCTTAGATAAATAAAGGCCCTTAGTCTTTTGCGTCATTATGACCAGAGCCGCGAACCGGTATTAACTCTTCACGTAAATATTTTTCTTCCTTGGTTCCAAAATATTCAACCTTCATTTATTCAAAATCTTCTGCATATACCTTCGATATCACTCCAACCCTTGAATAACATAAGTTCTATCAGTGCTTTTTTTTCTTTTGAATTGCAATAGTCCAAGAGTCATCTTTATTTTTTTTTTTGTTTAATGATATGGATGAAAAGAATATGTTTCACCCTGAAAGTGAAACAAAAAGTCATGTCAAACTTTACAGAAAAGAATGATACAGGAGCCAGAGATAAAGGTAATTGTAAATCCGTATATTGAAGAAATTAAAAAAGGGAAGCAAAGAGGGAAATTTAGCCTCTAAAAGTCAGAGGGATGAACTAATTGATTTTATATGTGTTTTGCACCTTTAAATTTAAAAAGTTGAGTTTTACGTTTCTTAAGTGAAAATAAAACATTTTAACTTTGGTATTGTTTTCTAATCCGAAAAAGATCATTTACTCAGTTCGCCTGGCAAGTCAAATCTGCCTACCAGGTAAGGGGTCCTAGTAAAAAAAAAGTTTCCTCATTGTAATTAAAAATCTCTGAAAGGTGGGGAAAAATCATTTTCAACAATGATTTTTCTTTTCTGTCTTTCCTTATGTGGGTGTCAGGATACTGATACCCATGATAACCCAAGAACGAAAAGACTCAAAAAGTTCGGTCTTTTAACAAAATATTTGTAGTTTCAATGCGCTGAACTGATTAGATTTTGAACTCTCTAGCTATAGAACTTGCAGTTCAAAAATTCAGAAAACCATTTCTGAATGATTTTATTGAGATTTTAAGGCAATTTCTTAATATAAGGATAAATGAACAATTAATATTTAATTTAATTATTAGTTATCTACCAATACGTCCCTAGCATACCGCTGGAACGGCCAATTGGGTTAGTGCTTGAAAAAATCTACAAATGTGACACTGATACAAAAATCAATTTGTCAGTTATGTGACTCCGTCCAACAGTTGGTCAACCAGATACAAACTTTTATTGTATGTAAGATTGAAAAGTTAGTTATAAATGAAGTTAAGTTTGTGTGATCTAGACGCAGAAGGTTTTATTCACAAAAAGGTGCTGAAATATTGAAACAAATAATAAGTTGGACAATAAACGATTGAGCAAAATATTTAGTTTGGAAAATAACAAGTTTAATTATTTTATTGGAGAATAATCGAATATAGTTCAGTCAACAAAAATTTACAAGATAATGTTATGTTATAATTGAATTTGATGTAATAATTACAAGATAATTAATTTGCTTGAGAAATAAATTCAATGGCAGGGAAACAATTAACTCGAGTAAAATGTATGAAAAGGTTCAGCTTGAGTCGTTCCGATGTGGCTTGTTTGCTTGTTAATAAACAACTAAATTATTAATAATGAGAAAAAATAAAATATTAATTAGTATTGTTTGGATCATGTGACCGGTGTCAGAGAGATAGCAATTAAGAGTTAAACTACGATTCACCCTGAGTAATTCCGCCATTACATAGGACCGCTTTGGCGCTTTAAGAAGCTTATTTCGCTCTTTTTTATTATTTAATAAAAGGGCATGGATAGAATTCTCTCTCTTCCATTAGAACTAAAGCACTGCAAGTCCAGTCCTGTTTATTAATTTCTATTATTCTGAGAATGGCCTTTTGTCTTTTGCTCTTGGACCAAAACGATATCGAGAGGGAGAATATTCTTTTGCACTTCACTAAAATTTAAACAAAAAATGACTTGCTATGGCTTTAAAGGCCACCGTACCGAGTTTGTTTTTGTTTTTTTTTAGTTTTTCTTTAATTTTACTTTCAATAAATAATAAAGAATACTGCATTATTTTTAATATTTTGTTTTAAAAAAGAAATAAGTCATGTGACACTTTTTTTAATTGAAAAATCAATCAAAGTTATGATCATTTTAAAATATAGATAATGGATATTGTAGAACTAAAGGTATATTAAATATCACTATAAATATACATTTCGAGTATAGAGAAGGAAATTTCAAGTGGAGAGTAAAGAGAATGGCTGAAATTGATTGAATATATTTGTATATACCAATGTATATAGTATTGTGATACCACCCTCGAAAACAAAGTTAAACAAAGAAAAATAAATATATACTTAAAATTAGGGGTTTTTTAATCGAGTTGAAAGTGAATACACCCTTGGATGCTGGCTCACTCTCACTCTCAAGATGATTCATATTCATAACAATCAAATGAGCTGAAATCAAGAGTAAATTAAAAATCGGTTGGTAATTTGAACCGTGACAAGTTCGATGGCCACTTCAACATCTGGACCATTTCTTGCAAATATATAAATATAGATCGAATGAAATGGAGAAGAGTTAATGGTGGAGGGGAAGGAAACAAAGCCAGTTCCAGCTGTTTATACAAACAATGGAGATGACAGCCCGTTGCCTCAACCCCACAAAACCACTCTACCCACCACACACACCTTCACTTACCACATCATGGACTACTAGTCACTTTATGTTCCCCTAGCAATCATCATCACTCTAAAACACTCCAAATAAATAGCTCAATTGCAATTAGTTTAACCATTAGGGCGTGTACATATCTACATATTTTAAATTAAGTGATAGTTAATTTAAAAATATTGAATACTTATTTTTTGTTTTGAAAAATATCGAAATAGTATAAAAAATTGTACCCGAAACAGAATCAATGTCTTGTTAAGGGAAAATGGTGTGAGCTTCTTGGTGAAACATTTTAAATAAGTAAAGAAAATTTTGAAAAAAATTTTAGAAACTTTTTAAAATTTAAAATATAAAATACTAGGTATGTTAGGTTTCACATAAATAAATGATCACATCCTTGTTTAGCACTGATCATTTATTTATGTGAAACCTAAACAAGCATCTGATCGTTTATTTATGTGAAACCTACCTAGTATTTTATATTTTAAATTTTAAAAAGTTTCTAAAAAAATTTTCAAAATTTTCTTTACTTATCAATGTCTTGGTCTTAAACCTCACATTTGTGGCCGTCCATAAATTACGTCACACGAATTTCAAGATTTTTAGACGCTCTCTCCCTCTGTGTCACATTTTCATTGAGCCCCTCCCCCCTGTATTCTGACCTCACACTATCACTTATATACCCTATAATTTAATATTTGTAGAATTGTTTTTATGAATCCTTAATTGTAAGAAAAGGGGTTTATTTATTTGTTAAAAATTGTTTGCTTACAATTTTTTGTCTAGATTTATTTTACCAACATTTTCAGGTTGGAATATTATAATAACCTGAAATCTAAAAAATATATTTGAAAATTTTTTTAATTTTTTTAATTTGACTTTTGTGACATCACAATTTTTAAGATCCCCGGGCCCCACTGTCACATTTTGTCACAAATCTGAGATGCCCCCTCTCCCCTTACTGTGTGACGTAATGGACGGCCTCTCTTCCATTTCAAAATATAAAGAGAGAATTCCAAATGAACTAAAGAAAGATTAAAAATTATGATTTCTAAAATTGTTCACCATAAAATAAATATTTAATAATACGGAGCAAAACGATTCAACAACCTATATTCAAGATTGATTCCCAGAAGAAAGAGAGAATATTCAGGAATTAAGTCGAAACTTAGTAAGATATTTGAGAAACTGGGTTTTCATAAGATTAAGATTATAAGAATTAAGAAAGTTGTAAACGAGAAGAGCGTTAGTTATACACCCTAAAAAGGATAAACGAATTTGCCAATTAGTTTATTTTACTTATCTTCTATTTGATCCTCAAGGGGTTGCATTTAAATCTTATCATTTTGTTTATTTTGAAATAATGCTAGAGAAACAATTAGTAATAATTTTTGTTTGTTTTTTAGTTTATTTAATTCTGTATTTTTAACAATTTTATTTAATTGGGAATTACTTTTTGATCGGTGATCATTTATTATTTATAGCCATATTAAGAAGAAGTAAAAGCCACGTTGACGGAGAACAATACTTTTTTGATTTATTATTCTTTTATACAATTTTTTCGTGTCTTTTTCATGAGATAATTGAGCTATCTTGAATGGGATTCTTGTTTATTTTACAGGTGTTTCGATGTTTAAAAGGCAACAAAATAAATAAATAAATCTTTATTACCTTCCTTTATATACATATATATAATTTTTAATCCTACCTCCATAGATGGAGATAAATCAACACATATGGAATTAATGGTTTGAATAAATACTCTTTAACTTTATGTCTTTTTACTTTTCAATTTCTTTTTCTTATCCTCTTCTTCTTGAATTCGGCCCTTTCTAATTATTTTATTATAATTGAAAGTTGTTGGCACAATATCTCCTTCTCCACATTTATTGTAACTAAGGGCCAAGAGACATAATATATTTTGTGCTTAGATAAAACACATTATTCAATTCTGTTCTTTCCCTTATTTTTAATTCTTTCAAGTTTTATAGGTATCTTAATATAATATTTTTCTAAAAGTTTAAATGTGTGAATTATATCGATAATAAAAATGATGCCCCAGAGAAATCTTTATTTATCTTAACGTGAGATCAATAAACTATGTACTAAATCAATAAAAATCTTGGTTTATCGAAATCTTAAGGAAATCTTATTTAAAAGAGTAAATTCATAAATTTTTTGATTACTTTTACTAAAGAATTTAGTATCGAAAATGTGTTATGAGGATGTGAAATATGAAAATTAAAGAGAAGCAGAAACAAAATGAGCTAGAAACATTTTAAAGTTAAAATGAAATAATGTTTACAGCTTGTAAAGCTAAAATGTGGTTTATTCAGAAACAAAAATTATTTCAATATTCATAAATTAGTTTAGAAAATTGTAATTATTGAAGACTTCACTATTGTATCATTGGGCGCTAGCAGATTGAATTAGAATATTTCAAAATGAGCTAATAATATATATAACACGTTTCGGCAACATTTTTTGGTCAAAATGTGACAATTAAACAGACATTTCGTGTCAGTGGATATTTTTTATTTTAAAACAGTCTTAAGATAAATTCTATTGAGAAAATATTAACAATAGCATAAGTTTTTTGCTTAAACATATATTCATTTTTATTATTAATATAATAAAAAAATGATTATTATACTTATAAGATACTATTTACATCTGAATGCAATTCTAATTATTAACACTAAATAACAAATTTTGATATGTGCGTTAATATTTTTGAGGATATCTTCAATGCGTTTTTGAACATGACATTTCTTTAAAATCTCTCAATTTTATTTGCGAAGTCATTAAATAATAATTGATGAAACGATTTATGAATGTGTTTTTCAAAAATTTGCAGCCTATAAACAGTTTTCCTTTGCTACCAATGCTAAGAACTGCAACAAAAGCTTGCAGATTAAGCGTAATTGTAACTCGTAACAAAACTCTTTAAAAACTTATTTTGTTTTCCAGTTTATTTTACTTTATTGTAAATCAAAATATAAATATGATTACTAACACAACTATTGCTAAATTCTTTATGAAACGAATGGGTCCCTTGTGGACCTATAGGTGTCATAGGTTGCCGATGACTCATTTAGATTGGATGGATTAATATAATTACTAATGAGAAGTTCTCGATGGAATTACGGAAAAGAGATCATTTTGGAAGAATTCCGTGAAGAGTAAACCTCAGATGCTAAGTCCCACTTTTGGACACTTAAACGATAGAAGCAGTGAGGAAAAAATTAAGTATCTTCAAAATATAACCTACACTGTTATAAAATGGTAAACTTACTGTATGTTTACAATATGAATAGATAATAAATTTAAAAGATTACGAATAGTAAAAAAAATACTATATTAAATTAGTAAAATCACATTAACTCATGGCAAAAATACAAAAATTAATTGTAACTACTTTTTTCTTGTATTAATTAGATATGTATTAATAAAAAAATGTTGTAAGATTGAAATACTGGTATTGTAGTATTACTAAAAAGTTTTGAGGCCAGACTTCCCATTTTTATAGTAAAATTAGATATGGAATTTTTAAAAGTGTAGACGTTAAATGGATGATTATAATTACTAAAGGGGACGTTCTGAGTATGATTAGAGAAAACTACATGATAGAATTTAGAGAAAAAAAAATTCAGATGATAGGGCACAATTCCGGAAGGGGAGTTGCTGATTTTTCGGAGGGTTAGGTAGGAAAGATACAATTTAAGGGAACGTTTAAGATGGGTCGCGTTTAGTCAAACCAACCTTCGAATAGTTACCAGGTCATCTTAGAATACGTTCCGCCCATCAAATCATATATTCTAAAATTTTGAAACTCAATTTCTCCCTAATTGTGTTAATTAATAATAAATATATAAATAAACGACTCCCATCTCTTTTATATTTATAGATCTATGATTTAATTGAAAATTGATCATGACAATACTTAAGTGGGTGTTGTCATTGGGTGTTTTCCCTTCTATTGACACATAATTAATTACTCTTATAATTTTCTATGATATCATTCGACCGCCCATTAAGAATATATATATATAGATAGATTAATCGATACAAATAGGAACTAAATTGAAACCTGAATTCCCATATTATTGATTTATCTATTTTTTTCCCTATTTAATCAAAAGAGTTTTGGGTATTTAATTTGAAACTCTCTCCATTTATCTTTTTCTCTTTCTGACTTAAATATAGGGCATTAAATAGTAGTATAATTTAAAAGCATCAATGATCCCCGGTATTCTGGTCTACTGAACTCAACTAGACTCTGTTTCCCATTATTGGAAAAGAAGGGAGAGGAAGGCGAGTAATCTACCTTTGAATTATCAATGATCGTAAAGAGAGATTTTTCTTGTGCTTTACTCGCCTCTAGCTTTGGTGCTTTCTAGGAAATCGTTCACTGGAGTAATTTCTCATATATGGCCAAAAGGCATTTAGTGATCTTTTTGATAAGGCTACTGGATGAAACTAAAATTGATGGGAGGTCTTAGTATAATATATTAATTTTTAAATTGGTATTTTGAGCTTAAATTTAAGAAAATCTAATCATTTCTTAATCTCATTATAAAACAGTTAAATAAACAAAATTTCGTGTTGATTGAAATAGTAATTATTAGTAATCGGGGATACAATGTTTCTAAATAATTATATCAACATTTTGATTCCATTCAAGGCTTTCTTATGCTTTAAATTCGACCAAAGCAGTGGTCGGCAAATTTTCGAGAGAGAAGAGCCAAAGAAAAGACGAAACTGAGGTATCAAAGATCCATATATATATATCGGTGGCGGTTGGTGACTTTTCAACCAGGGGATGCTGTCCAAAAAAGAAACCTTCATTTTTTGAATTTTATTTTTATCTTCGCATTTTTTTGCAAATTCCATTGAATACGGCATCATTATTGTTATTTTTCAAATTTAACATAAAATTTTTTAAAATATATTTTGGTACCTTCGCCCCAAACGGACACTGCTTTGTGTGAGCGAAGGTAGGAGTAATCTTCCACAATGAATCAGCCTGTCCTATAAGAAAATCTTTAATTTCTCCTAATTCTATTGCTATAAGCAAACTCTGACTTTCCTATAGCTCTTCTAGTTATTTCCGATCTTGTATGTTGAGAGTTCTTAGAAATGGATTAGTCCAGAAATTCTCGAATGATCTTTATTTATTCCTTTTTTGTATTATTTCTATTTTAATAATTCTTCAGCGAGAACACTTTTTATTCGACTAAAACTTTTGTCTTTTACATGCTTGAACTCCAGACAGGGACTTCAAACCTTCTATCCGCGCTATTCGTTAAGTAAAGATCATGCGCTAATTTATGACGATTCACGCGATATTAACGGCCATTAGCGCCAGCACTTGGTCATTTGCGGCAATAAAACTTCGTCTAATCCCTAAAGCCGTTAATTTCTCTTAATATTTTTTAACTAATAGTTTTAACAATTTTTGATTTATTTCCAAAAACGAAACAAAAACATCACTTTTTTCTGCACGATTTTAATACTTCTCCCTGCTCCGTATGGTAAAAATAAATTGAATTATGTTTTATTGTCCTTAATATACCTGGGAACCGATACATTAATTAATATTAGTTTAGAATCTCTGGGTTGAATATTACCAAACATATTTAAAGTAGGTTCAAATTTTCAACATCGCTACATGCGAATTTCCAATTGAACACATAGACTTTTTAATTTACTTTAAAGATTTCAATCGAAAGTTATGTAAATAAAAACGTAAATATTAGAATAAATTTTAATGAATAAAGATTTATCACATGCCCTGATATCATAAGTAATTTTTATTCCCATTGAGAATTCTCATCTGATTTATTTGATTTGATTCTATTCAATTTTAATTTTTAGATTACTTTATAACTATATGAAAATTACTGTTGTCTTTTTTCTCTTGTTCTTTTTATTCTATCATAATCAGGCTACTTTCATCTATAGACCACCGGCCAATTGCCCTTTTGCCCTTAATAGTCCTATCTCTCTCAAATTATTATTAAGTTTAGAGAGTCGTAGCGAAAAAAATTCCTTAATTTCTTTATAAGAAACATATGCAAAGATATCTATCAAAGGTTTTCACTTTCTCATAGATTGGTTATTCCATTAAATATATTTTAAGAAAGTAGAATAAACAAATAACACTATATTAATGCACATAACTGTATATCATCTATTCTAAAAACAATATGTTGAATCTTCGTTAACATTTAAATGTTCAATTTATATCGTAAATATTCAAGATGTCTTTCGTTTGTACCACTTCTGGGCTTTCCACTTTTCCCTTACTTTTAGTTTTACTAGTCTTTTTCATATCTACCGACCAGGTAGCTTCATTTATGTTTTACATCCATGTTCTTGCTGGAAGTCCTCGTTTTATTATTTCTATCTTCAGAGAATCATCAAACCTTTTTATTTTATTATGTGGCTTATAATTTGATTTCTAACATTTTTTAGCTTCATAAAGTCTATTTCAGTCTCTAAAATAAATTCGAATAGCACTTCCTCAACGTTCAAAAATTTATACCAAATGATAAACTACTAGCAAGTCGCTTTCTTATTCTTAGTGATTACACTAAATAAAACTAAATTTACTTTTTATATCACTCGTTTTACTTATTTTATTTTATACTGAAATTATAGTCTAACACTCAAGTATTTAAAATTGTTCCATTTTTATTTAACTGTGATTTATATCCTGAGATCTGCTTGTTACTCAATACAGTTTACTCAGAATTGTTTTTCAGCCCACTTATCATAACTTTACATATACTTTACAAAACATGTAGCATGTAGACACTAGTTGTCTCAAAATTTTATAAACTTGAAATGAATACTTAGGGCCAGTTGTATGTCGGTTGGTAAACTTTTTTTAAACGTTGACAAAAGGTAAAACCTTAAAATTCACCTTCTGCCCGGTGGGATGGCCAATCAGATGACAGGCACTTTCATCTGACTGGCCATCCCATGGCACAAGGTTAATTCTAAGGTTTTACCCTTTGTCAACGTTTAAAAAGAGTTTACCAACCGATATACAACTGGCCCTAAGTCATATAAAAACAGTGTTAAAAATTTGATTTTTTTATGTTGTTAATTGCCATTTTCTATTTTCACTGCGAAGGACATTATTTCAAAATAGTAGTGTCTATAATACAAGTAATCCACTTGTAGAGTAAATAATAATTAGTGAATAATAATTATTTTAATTATTAAATAAGGTTAAATTTTGTAGTCATCGAAGAAATTAAAATTAAAATTATTTTTTTGTTTATCTTATAAAAGCCCACAAAGATTTTCATCTATATATTTATAATGATAATTTATTTTTTCTTATTTTTTTTTGTTTAAGTGACTGAACCTGACACTTTACCGGTACCACGATCTGTAGCCGATCTTCCAGAACGACTTCGTATGTCAAATATTCATCTTCCAGGTAAAGCATATTTTTTTAAATATTTTTAATGTATTTGTTTATTGAATTATTTAAATTATGATAAGATTGGATATTTCGTTATGTTAAGAAAGACTATAAATTTAAATAATCACGGCTTCCTATTGACGAAATAATTTCTCATCTCTATAAAGGATTTTTATATTATTATAAAGTAGTTTTATTTGAAGGAGAGAACTAGTCTCTCAATTGAAATTATAATCGGATTTTGCTTAGATCCTTTTATTGATTGATTTATTTTTTTACTAATATCTTAATTTGGAATCACTATGTGTATCTTCACATAAACAAAATAAACAAAATTATTTAGAAAATTAATTATATCTATATAGTTTTCATTAAATGAATCTTTTGTAAGAGAGAGCACTGCCAAGTGATTTAATTTATTTTAAATTACGTTGTAGAGTAGATATCAAATAAATAGGGTGAGAGTAGATATCAAATAAAAAGGGCGGTGAGCCCAAAAGAGCGAATCTCCAATTAATTGGTGGGAGGCGCAACATATTTAGATAAAAAGAGTGAGAGGTAGAAAAAAGACAGAGAGCGAAGGATCGAGAGTTAAATCGAATATATATATATTTGCCTTGAGGGCAAATTGTGCTCTCGATTCATTTAAATAAATAATAAATCAAAACAATTTTGAAAACTAGATGAAAATGCGAGTATTTTCTTAAAAAAAAAAAAAAAAAAAACTCTGAATCATTTATTCGCATATCTCCGAAATTCCGAAAAAAATTTAATGAGATTATTATTAGTCCGATTATGAGAAAGTAGACGGATATAAAATTATAGAATTTCACCTAAATTACAATTATTGTATTATAAAAATGACGTTTCACGATATTAAATATTTTTTTGAATATTATGACTTCCAAATAAAATTATTTTTTCTCCTTTTGGACGAAAACTATCAGGAGAATCAAAAAAAAAAAAAAGAAAAAAGAAGATTCATTGAGAGATACATCATATATACCGGATATAGATTGGTATATTTATATTAATTTTGTTTATTGGGCCTCCGAGGAGCGGGCCGCCTCTTACAAAGATAAAGTTACACCTTCAGCTTACAATATAAAGTTCATTACACCTTCAGCTTCAGAACAAATAAATTCAGATTCAGAGCGGGTGGATGAGAGCCAGGATTAATCTGACTCACATTTCACATTTCTTTTTTTTTTGTATTTACAATTAATAATCATACGCCACCCGCTCTATATGTTCTTCTGCTGAAAGTGTAAAAATTAAGGAGAGATCCCCTCATCGCCCTATATGTCAAATTGTTTATTGTTTTTTGCGATATACCCAGGGCGATGAGGGGCCCCACCGCTTTATGCCACCACACTCCCTTCCACGAGAGTGTGATGGCTCGACCCTGACCAGTGCCCCGACGCCAAATCGCTCCGCAATATTGTCCACCAGACTGGAGTTAGAACATTTACATTTAAAACGGTATTTATCCATATTTTTTATCTCTATAATTATAATTATGTTAGACCAAATCTATAAGAGACAAAAATCAAGCAGAATTAAAAACTAAAAAGGATATGCAACATCAGATTTTTTTAGAAATCATGAGAGACAAATCTGCTAAATCCGAGCTGTTATATGGTAGATAGTTTTTATTATATGTTAGAAAAGTTATATTCACCTACTCGAGAATTGAAACTGAGTATCAAAAAAATCATTTCGGGTCAATTGGCTACACTGTGAGGTTGACCACAACAATTTCTTTATATATCAATTTATCGGAAAAGACAAAAAATTAAAATTAAAATTATTGAACCTAAATTTTATTACCAATTGAAAAGAACTTCTGATTATCGATCCTATTAGCCTCTAATTCGTCCCTCTCTCGAATATGGAGCGCATACTCCAACCTTCATTCTCTTGCCACATTGGATACAATTCAGAAGTAATCTATTAGACCAATTAATAGGAGATCCATGATTAACTAACGCTTTCGAGTGGACTCCTTGGCCCACCCTAGAACTGTTTTTGCCCTTTTCTCTTTTTTATAGATACTAACATGGCGTGTGTTCTGGCTAGATAAGATCAATAATTGCTCCTAAGACTTTTTTTGTTAATGGTTTGAATTCTTGGTGAAACATTTTAAATAAAGTAAAGAAAATTTTTGAAAAATTTTTAGAAACTTTTTTAAAATTTAAAATATAAAGTACTAGGTAGGTTTCACAAAAATCCCTCCTAAAGCCTCATTTATTTCACAATACAAGACCCACCCCGGACTACAGAGGCAGTATCTTATTTGTGCAACTTCTTCTTATATCAATATCATTAGAAAAATAAAATTGTGCGAAATACATGATTTTCAAACATTCGACACCCCTTCATGATTAAATCAGTTACTAACCGAACAAACCCATTCGCCAATTCGTTTATCCCTTTGACATCTGGAGACTGAAACTAGCTTTCCCGTCCGTATTTCTGGCTATATAATATCCTTCCGTCTTTCGAGACCCTCATCCACTGATACCTTTAACTCCGACCCAATCCCTAAAATTTCTTTTACTTTTCATAATGAATGATCAACCACGGACTACAGAGATAGTACATTTTTGGTGTGACTTCTTGTATCAATATCATTATAGAAAAATGCTGATTCATTAAATTCATAGATTTTTTCACCTGGTCCTTGTTATTCTCTTTCTTCCTTTATGTAGTGTTTATATGTAGTGATTTATTAGATACTTTGACCGTATTAAAAGACAGAGAATGAAACTTCAATTTGTATACTAGTATATAATATAGGTACATATATACAATATTCATAGAATCCTTAAGGCGATTTTATTTTATTTATTCACATGATTAATCAAAATTATATACGCTTTCATCGACATTATTATTTTTTCTTTTTATTCAAATTACCGACAAGATAGACAACATCATCATATAATAAGATTATAAAAATTCATTAACATTCTCACTCTCTTTTTTTCTTAGAGTTAATTAACTGATTCCCTTCAAAATTAAGTCTATAGATAATTTTTTTTCCAAGAGCTCTTTTTGAAAATACTTTTTTAAGATTACATAAATCGCAGAAATTTGGCACAACAATTGCCCAACTTTTCGTTATTTTAGTTCAAATCTTAATTTTGGGCCCATAGCAATTAATCATCTAATTTTTAATTTTTAATTCTTCTAGGGTAAAAAGCTTTATAATATTTTTGTTTAAAAATTTTATTATTTTGTATTATTTTTTAACCTTCCCTCTCTTTTAGGTCACGATCATTTCACATGAGAGTCCTTTTCATAAGGTCGTGAAGGGTCTAAACGCGAAATTTCGTACAAATCGATCAAAGAATCTAAGTCTTCTAGTGAAAATTCAAATTTTTGAACCCCCCCCCCCACCCCTCCCATTTTGTTCCCCGAAAGAAATAATGGCTCACTTTTTCTTATATAACTGTTTTATAGTAAATTTCATTTTACTTAGTTTTTATAGTTTGAAAAATTTATAGTTTAAATTTTCTAAACACTCCCCTTAATTTTGTGTACGATTTTAATCGAAATCAAATCAGTTCTTAATCTCAATGCAAAAAAAAATCGTTTTGATATTCCCACTAATTTTTAAATAGAGCTTATACAAAATTTGGTAAACTAATAAAGTGCAAACAGACATTTTGACAAAATACGAAATTATACCTATCTTTTTATAGCAAGCCAGTCAGATCAGAAACGGTAAAATATTTATAATTAAAAAGAATGATGATGAAGGTCAATCTTTTGAAACTAAAGTTTCAAACAAATAAATTAGAAATATATACCTATACTACATATATTATACATATTATATGTATTGACTTATTATTAGGTATACTTTGTTGCATCAGGCAGAGGACAAACTTTAGTAATTTTTTCTTGTAAATAGAATAGTTAAAATTTCCTATAAAGTATCTAATTTTATAAAATAATTGGAAAAATGATGAAACTTTTTTCGAGTTTCTTTAACGAAATTATAATTTCTTATATCTTTATAAAATACTCTACTAGAAAAAAGTAAATCCCTTCGAAATTCAAATATAAATTTTATAAAAAAAAATTGGAAAAATGATGAAAAGGGTCCCCCTTATCAACTTTCTCATAAAATTCAAGAGTACAAAAAGAAACTTTTTTCGACTTTTTCTTAACGAAATTATAATTTCCTATATCTTTATAAAATACTCTACTAGAAAAAAGTAAAATCCCTTCGAAATTCAAATATTAATTTTATAAAAAAATTGGAAAATGATGATAAGGGTCCCCCTCCTCAACTTCCTCATAAAATTTAAGGGTACCAAATGAATCTTTTTTCGGAGTTTCCTTAATGAAATTATAATTTCCTACATCTTTATAAAATACTCTACGAGAAAAAAGTAAATTCTCTTCGAAATTCAAATATTAATTTTATAAAAAAAAAAAAAAATTGGAAAAATAATGAAAAGGGTCCCCCCTTATCAACTTTCTCATAAAATTCAAGGGGTGCCAAATGAATCTTTTTTCGAGTTTCTTTAACGAAATTATAATTGTTTATATCTTTATAACATACTCTACTAGAAACAAGTAAAATCTCTTAGAAATTCAAATATTAATTTTATAAAAAAAATTGGAAAAATGATGATAAGGGTCCCCCTCATCAACTTCCTCATAAAATTTAAGGGTACCAAATGAATCTTTGTTTCGAGTTTCCTTAATGAAATTATAATTTCCTATATCTTTATAAAATACTCTACTAGAAATAAGTAAAATCCCTTCGAAATTCAAATTTGATCTATTTATCTAAAACTATTAATAAACGATAATTGATACCTACTAGAGAAATGAAGTTTGATACGTTGTGATTTCATTAGAAAAAAGGTAATTTTCGTTTCCATAAGTGATCTAACTCAAAAAGATCATCCAAATCATGTTAGATTATTATCTAATAGATCGTTCGATAAATATAATCAATGAATTATATTATTTATTTATTTTATTACAGGTACACATGATCTAAGACAACGTCCCCTTGTGCTTTTCGATGCTAATCAAGTGGCAGTTGAAAAGTTGACTGATCAAGAAATCGGAACTTTACTCCTTTATTATGCAACCATTCCCAGGTAGGTTAAAAACATTTTATTTTCATACGATTTTATTGAGCCTTTCAATTTTACGCTTGTGAATGAGTTATTGCTTTAAAATATGGTACTAATTTATCATCTTGTAACTTAATCAATAAGAACTAGAAGAAAGAAAAAAATAACAAAATACACTCAAATGTCTTACTAAACTGAACATTGACTAATCTAGTCCAAACACCACTTCTTCAATCTTGGTAAATTGAAGAGTGGTGTAAATTAAAATAACAAACAGATGAAGTTTTCAGGCGTTTCGACAAAACTATCTCAGGAAATAACCCCAGACATTACTATAAAAATTACATTATTCAGGATAATTTCTTTGGAGATGAGTTTGGCACATTAGAAGACTAAACATTTAACAGCTCTTCTGATAGTTAAATAAACTGATATAGCCATCCACAAGACTTTAGCATACACCTGGCATAAGAGAGATGGGCTCTTGTATTTAATATTTAATAAAATACCAAAAATCTAACCTGGAAGACGCGTGGGTGAGAGCGCTATCTCTGGAACGTGCTGACTGGAGCGAATCCTTGCTGGAGAGTGTCGTTTTTGGGTTGACGGGGCTCTCACCTGCAGTGACACGGGCCCAAGGAAGCGTAGGATGTGGACCTTGGACCCTGCAATAAATAATTGCAATATATAGTTATTGTAGAAACACCTATAGTTAAAAGGGAACTCTTATAAGTATCCGATAGAAAAATCTATTCCAATTTGTTCAAACAAGTGTGAGCTTGTTTTCGATTCCTCTTGCTAATAAAACTAAATCTATCTTAAGGAATGTATGCTCAAACTAAAATACACATAGATTAAAAAAATTCCCTTTTAATAAATATTTTATATAGGTACGTTAGCTTTCTCTGCTTATTGGAATAAAGCTTTGTAAAATATACACGATTAAATGAAATTGAAATATTAATATTAATACAAAATAAACTAAATTTTCATTTTTTGACCCTACACACCCCCCCCCCATTTTGGGTGGTTAGTTTTTCATTTTTAGTCTTCAGGGGGCCCACTGCCCGTATACATAGAGACCAAAATAAAACCCAAATTCAACTTTTTGATTGGTTGAATTATAGTCATTATATAGTTTTAATTAGGTTGAATTACGGTTTCAAAACGGTAGTTATGTCTAAAGTTTTTTTCCGTTTTGCAACTGTGTTGTATTATTGTTAAATTATAATATTTGTGACTATAATTTAACGATAATACAACACAGTTGCAAAACGGAAAAACGAGACATAACTTTTGAAACCGTAATTCAACCTAATTAAAACTATATAATGACTATAATTCAATCAATCAAAAAGTTGCATTTGGGTTTTATTTTGGTGTCTGTGCTTTACGGGTGATAATGACCCTGTATGGTAAAGTAAAAAAATATTGAGAATTTTCGGCGGATAAAGAACTAGAAACATCAAAATCAGAAAACACCTAATTTGACTATCTACAAAAAACAAACTTCCGGGATGGTAATAATGGCCATAAAGAATCTCTGAATTTAATGTTTACGAAGATTATTTATTTAATTATTTAAAAATTAACTAATAATGGATGATAAAGAATATCTGTGTGAAAAAAATCAAAGATGGGAGGTATTTAGAAACTTGGAAGATAATGATCGAGAATGATTACATTCCTTAAACAAAATAAAACTCCCAGATTTTCACATTGATTGAATTGCGTCAATCGGGGTTTGTTTATATAATTAATTTTAATTTATCAATCATTATATACTATATATAGATAAATTCTACTTCAAGAATAACATGATCTTCTTCTCCTTAATAAGGAATTTGTTGATTTTAATCTTCTTTTCTATTTGATTGAATTGAATGTTCATTGGAAATAAAATCAGCGGATGTAAAATCCATTGAGTGAATCAATGAATGAATCAATAGCAGTAGCAGTAGTAATAGTATCAGTAGTGGTACTTCTTGTTCTAGGTCAAGTTTAATTATCTCTCCGGAGAAAATTTAATAGAAATAAATTGATTTTATTTTGAAATAGTTGGGATAGAAAATAAATGTTCAATAAATTGTATTAATAGAAGTTTTGCCTAAATCGAAATTAGTTGGTAAATTAGAAGAGAACTAAGGGCCTAATGTTAAAAAAAGATGTCCATTTAGCGGCAAAGATTTCAGTCAGCTTTTAATTCGCATTAGAAATGTTTAATTATCGGATTTCTTGTATCTTATATATAAAATTGTCTCCAGTTATAATTTAGAATTTTTATAGTATTATGACAGATTAATGTTTTTTAATTGATAACAACTAGTGTGGCCATGAAGTTTTAAATTAATAAATTTTATTATTAATCGATAACTCAAATAAAAATAGCCATTTTTTTCTGGAAATTGCAAAATTATAGTCCGAAACCAAAATCAATGACGTAATTGGTCATCTTGGCCTTTTTTCTCTTCTGAGAGATATAACATGATTTCTAATATTTTTTTGTTTATTTGAATTTTTTTATTTCATTTTTTTTTAATTCTTTCATATATAGGAAAGAAGAATTCAGAATACTGACCTCTGACGTCACTCCATTGATTCTGATTTCTTCAATCAATATTTTTCAAAACAAAAAAATCATATTAAACAACTAATTTAAAAAATTTTATTTTTATATGCTCACACCCTAGGTATACTAACATTTTTATCATATATAAGGATACTGTATGTTGAAGTATGTTGAAACTATTGAAATTATGATGGTTTCCATTTTGAAATGATCATTGATGTAAATGAAGATTTTGGGTTCTGTGTTAATAAAAAACTAAACTCTTATGGTGTGGTCTCCTTTTCTCTCTTCTTTTACAGGCCTGTAACTTATAAAATCTTAAAGTTTAAAATTTGGTACCTAGCTAGAGTTTTTGATCGACAAAAAGTCCAATAGTCAAAGTCGCAAAATTTAAGTTCCATTCATAAACATAAAAGTGCTAAAGAAAAATCAAATTTACGCACCCTATCGAGTTAAATAAAATTTTATTAAACAAGTTATTTAGTTATTTTTAATTTGACATATGAGAAAGTATTGCGTTTAGATAGATTTTCATCTGAATTCCCCATTTACTGTATGCTGGTGATTTATAATTATTATAGACCTGATTCAGTCCCAGTGCTGTTGCTTGTATCCCACTGAAATAATTACTAGCGAGTTCTAAAATGGGATACCTATACTGAGAGATTTATAATAATTATTGAGGTGAGATTGTAATAAAACAATTTACACTATACTTGTGAGATTATAAATAAATTGTGTTGTTATGTTAATAATACATCTTAAGTGTGCGTTGAAGTAGAGTACAATTTGCATAAATAAAGCCCGAGGAGTGGGTAGGATGACTCTTTGCTTGGCGATGATCATCTTAATAGAGAGAAGGAGATAGAGAAACAGGGAATGATCAGTAGTCTCAACTATAAGGATTATAATAGAGACAACAAGAGAGCAAACAACCAATAAATACCCTACAGCCATTTAATCTAAAGAAGAAATTACAGGTGAAGGGAGGGAGGATAAATAGACAAACAGAAGCCGAAGAAAACTTCCTGGCACTTCCCATCTTCATTCTTTCTTTTCTCCATCTCTTACTATTTATTTATTTATATAAATGAATTATAAACTAAATTAAAATTTAAGATTTTCCAGCAGAAGATTTTATGCTTTTGTGGTTGAGTTGTTTATCAGAAAAGACATTTTGTCTGAAACCACCTAGGTAAGGTACACCTTTTAATGAAATAAACTCTTCAGAATGCACGACGCGACGTTTCGACACCTATTACAAGCTTTATATTAGCTTCACTTGTAAGAAGTTTGTTGTAAACCCGATCTTTAATCCCAGTCGATTTAAACCAGGCTGTCCAACCCGTGGCACAATATAAAGTAATAAAATTACTTAAAACATTGAAATTTATTTGTAGATATTGGAAAACATACAACAATTTGGCCTGATAATTTTTTCTCTTAAATAAGAAATCTGAAAATCTACTGTGAAGTTATCGAAAAATAAAAGTGTTAATTTTAAATTTTGAATCTGGAGACTAGATTTCAAGATTTCCGAAAAAATAATCATGATTTTGGTCTATTTTCGACTCCATTTTCATTAGAAATAAATTTTCTACTTGCAAACTTTATTATTGAATGTTCTAAAACAACAATTAGATACCGATCTGAAAGAAAAATTGAATAGTGTATTGTTAGGGCTCTCGTGAGGTGAGTGCTGTGTGGTGCTTTGTGCGCCCCCCATCAAGTCGATGGGGTCCTAACAATCTGTTGAGTGCAGGTTGTAGGTTGTGTGTTCATATAGGGCGTGTGCAGGGGAGGGGCTGCTGTTGGCGTTTGGCCCCTCCAGATTCGAATGTCCGAATCCGTTCTGCTTCTCCAGTCGAATCGAGTCGCTTCAATTATAGCATGGGTGATAATACTTCACTCATGCAAAAACGACGCACGATCCGACTGAGTCATCTAGCGGCCGTGTCTCAAGGCTCGTCGGCATGAGCAAGAGCGGGCCGCTACATAGTGTCTCTTTATTATAATTTTCTCTATATTTGTCAACACGGGCATCTGTCAAGGTGATACTCTAAGCCCAATCCTATTCAATACCATGATGGATGAAATTATATCAAATGTAGTAGCCCTTAAAACCGGTTATAGAATGGGAAATAGCATGTTTAATCTAATATGTTACGCCGACGACGCAGTAATCATTGCAGAGAGCGAAAAAGACCTCCAACAAATGATCAACAAATTCCAAGCCAAAGCTAAGGAATTTAACTTAGAGATATTGATTCCTAAAACCAAATCCATGGCAATATGTAGAAGACTCACCAGATACAAAGTTGTGATAAACGACACAAGAATCAAACAAGTCTCGAAATTCAATTATTTAGGAGGGTATATTTTTCCTCGAACCATGCCCTTTTAAAAAACTGATAAAGGTCAAACCTTCGAAACTACATATAGTCTTTGACAAATAAATTATTCATAGGTATATACATCTATATATTCATTGTATATATGTTTTTTGCATCAAGAAGAAAAAAACCTCATTGATTTCCTTAGAAATAATTATACCTAATTAGAATTACCGTTACTTCTTTTCATGAGAATACATATTAAAAGGTCTTATTTTTAATTAACTTCTAATATAATTTGAAATCTATTGGAACTAGGGCTTTTGGTGAGTCTCTTCTTTATTAAAAATTAACAAAATAAAGTCATTTAAATGGATCCCTTTCATGCTGTATTGACAACTCCATAATTTATACTAGAAATATTTTTTAAGGATATATGGTAAAATATTTGAAAAAAGTGTTTTGGATTAAATTGATTAGAAGTTCTTAAATCTAGTCACATTAAAAAAACACATAATTTAATAAAACAATCTTCTTAATATGTAGCTATTCATCGTTATTAGTGTCGTATGTATTTTTTTAATTAATGACATAAAAAATTATTCGCTTTTGACCTGAATTGGAATCTAAATGTCAGATTGAAGAAGCTTAAGTGGAAGAAGAAGAAGATAGATCTTAAAGCGGATTTGGTGTAATCATTGCTCGTTAGTCTTTCTATGCAAATTGGATTGATTAACGAAACAGATGGCGAAAAAACATGCAATTGGAACAAGCTATTTGCATCACAGGACGCTTGTTTGCTATACTAGCATTTTTTGTCTATTCCGTTCTTTACTATTATTTAGTATTATTTATTTATTAAAGATTGTAAATGTTACTATAACTAATTATTATTAATGTATCGATACTTATTGTTAATTATGGTTATAAACATGACTTGATTTTTAAATTGTTATTTTTTCTCTGAACCAATAAATTTGCTAAAATTAATTAATTTTAAATTGCTTTTAGTTTACTAAATCCTATCCCACGCGGAGAGGAATTTATTAGATGAAAACACGTTCAATACAATTTAATTTCAATTCACTTAGATCGTATGTTTTAATGAACGTGGGTTAATTGTCGTGTAAACCTTTAAAAACGAAAATAAAAACAAATATTAAATTAAAAGTAAGATTTAAATAATATACCTACTGAATTCAGCTTACAAAATTATATTTTTCAAATGTTAACTTTTTCAAATTTGAAAGTTATCTTTGAATTGAGGCAGATTTGACCACCATAAAGAAATAAGTGCAAACTCCTAAAGCTAAAGCCAACATGTTAAGCTCTGAGTGCTATTTTTTGGATTAAAAGACTGAATTGACAGTCTTTTCCACTCCTAATAATAAATGAAATGATTCAAATGTAAGCAAATTTTTAAAAAAAATTTAGTAAAGCTTTAGTGACTAAATTTGTTATTAGAACTTTTTGATAAAAACACATTTTGCAATATTAAAAATATAAATTATTAATAAAATTAGTAGAGAATAATGTGGTCATAATCAAAAAGATCTAATAGTCAACTATATGGTATAAATAAACATCCTCTAAAATCTCTTTGCTCTGAAGCGAGTCATGATTGAAGTATGGGGTTTAACTAATTATATGATATTCAAACCTTTGTATTTTAAATAACAATAATGAGTTATATCTGATACTTTTCCGTTAAAAACTACTTCTTTTTATTTTGGGTATTTTACTACAAAATCTATAGTTAAAATAATAATTATTTATTTATTTATTTATTTTTGGAGGGGGTCCAAAAATTACGTCACACGAATTTGAAGAATTTTAGACCCCCTCCCCTGTGTCACATTCTGCCACATTTTCATTAAGCCCCCTGTATTGTGACGTCACACTATCTCTTTTATACCCAATAATTTAATCATTGTATAATTTTTTGACGTGACAACGTCTTATAATTCGATGGAGCCGGCTGCGCGCACGAAAAACATGACTCATGCGGCGTTACCTCGCTCTGAGGCGTTCCATTTAAGGCTTGAAGTGCAAGCTAGAGCGCGGAACGAGCGACAAAGATTGAGGCGGTCTTATTAAAAGCTACAGTTACAAAAATTTTAATGATGTTTCCAAATTTTAAATTTTAAATTTAAGATTTATGAACAATAATTTAATCACAGTTTATTCTTATAATAAATTATTCAAAATTATTACTTTTTTACAATAAATTACAATTAAATTTGCAAAAATAATTAAGTAACTAATTGAACAACAACTTTTATTCAGTTTACTTGCTGAAAGAAATAATGTCAATACAAAATTTATTATTATAGAATAATAAAATTAAAAATTAAATTTTAACAATAAATTTTATTCAAGTATTTTGTAAATTTAAAATGATTTTCTGAACGAAGAATTTTTATGAAAAAAAATCGGTTGTCTGTAAAGTCGGTTTACTGACGATAGTTGAACGTGACAACGTCATAAGAAAATACTGATGGAATGGTATTTTCTTATGACGTTGTCACGTTCAACTATCGTCAGTAAACCGACTTTACAGACAACCGATTTTTTTTATAAATTAAACTCAACTAAAGGGATTTAATATATTTTAAGTTTAACTTTATTTTTATTCATATCATGAAATTTAAAAAATATATTTGAAAATTTTTAAAAAATTGTAATTTTAGTTTTGTGACATGACAATTTTTAAGATCCCCGGGCCCCCTTGTCACATTTTATCACAAATCTGAGATTCCTCTTCTTAAAGTTATTTTCACATTATTAATTTATTATTGTTTGTTTGTTTGTAGTGTCGAGGAGATGCTTCATGGGATGACAATTTTAATAACAGGCGATGTGACTGGAACGAACTTGGATAGTGCGATTCTTTTAATCAAAGTATGTATTTCACAATTTCTCTGAAATAAATTAATATAATAAAAATTATTATTAAAAATATAATTTAATTTTTTTTATTTCAAAGATCGGGTAAAGTTTTCTAGCGCGCTCCTTTGGCGACCTGACACAGATGAAAAGCGACCCTCCACCGTTAAAACAATCTTCGCTCGAAGTAAATTACGGGTGAGTCAACAAATGAATAAATAAATAAATAAACTTATACTAATAACGATGACCTTTTTTATCAATTTTTCTTTCATCTCAAAAAAAAAAATTCAAAAAAAAATGAAAGTCTACCAAATTATGACATAGATATCCATATTTGTGAAAAATGAAATTAAAATTTCTCTCTCATCTTTTGTTGTTGTTTTTTCAAGGTTACGTTGATAACAAGCGAAATTGAACTTCGCGAATGGATTTCTGAAGATCAAATGCCGACCACCTGCGGCGGACCATGTTCCCATGATCAACTTGAATGGGTCGAATTCCAAAAAGTAAGCCAGCAAAAACGTGAAATAATACAAATTCTAATAATAATAATGCAAAGTACACAAGCCACCATAAATGGAAATGTAATTTCAACAGAATCATTCGATTTAATCATAAAAAAGCGATTCATTCATCTTATTTGAAATGAAATCGTGTCTTATCTATTTAGTTATTTACTTTTTCAACCCATCTCAATGTCTTTCTTGATTACCTATTTATAATCAAAGGATCAAACAACTACATATAACAATGGGGATTTCAATCTATTTTACGCACTTGGCGATTCTCCTAACACCCATATAAAATTCTTGAATTTCAAATATCCATACTAGCCATCGAATAAATAATGCTCAATAAAAATAAATTAAAAAACTTATTTTGAAGAAATAGACAAACTTTTTTAATTAATCAAATTACTTAATCTTAAAAGAAAATTATCTTTTTTTAATCTTTTCAATTATTTTTATAATGATATTGATACAAGAAGAAGTTGCACCAAGAAGGTACAACCTCTGAAGTCCGTGGTGGACCCTTGTAACGTAAAGATAAGGGGAGATTTAGGGATTGGGTAGCAGTCGAAGGTATCTGTGAATGCTGGTCTTGAAAGATTGAAGGTTATAAGTAGCTGGAAAGACGGTCGGGGGAAGAGAGTTCCAGTCTCTAGATGTCATAGGGATAAACGAATTGGCGAATGCGTTTGTTCGATTAGTATCTAGTTTAAGCGCGTAGGGGTGTTGAATTTTAGAAAATCGTGTACCTCGCGCAAATGAAGCCTTTGGTGGGATTATCGATTTTATTTCGTCAGAACAATTATTTAACTTTTCTACTTTATTTCCATGTATTTCTTGTGAAATCATTAATAAATACATCAAACAATTACAGAAAAAGTATCAATGAAGACGATTTTAATGCTCATCCCTACTAATTACAATTTGTATATTACCCAGATAAATTCCTTCATATATAGATATGCCTACATAATGCAAATAACTTTTTAAATATAATTTAAAAATAATTTACTTGTTATTAATAACTAATCAAATAATTAGCCTTTAAAAACTTTAGCCATAACAATTTCACAATTAACAACAAAAATATTTTATTTCAACTTATAATAGACCGAGAGCTAGTGAACATTTTGGACGATTATTTCAAAATGCAAATAACATATCCCAATAACGATACTTTACGGTAGAGCCTAACTTTTTACGCAGCTTTAAAGAAGAGATGACGAGTGGATTGCCTCTATTCAGGCGTATGTCCGTACAAGGCTAGAATTTTTCTTTACGAATAATTTAAATGTTTTCAAATATTGTTTAGGAATAACCTATATAAATTTAAGTATAGGTATAATATATCTATTCAGGCGCCGTTCAGAGGCCAATCCAATTCAGTCTATAAACCAAAAAAATTATGATTTTTTCAAATCCCAAATTCATTAGAAAACATTTTCAGAAGAAATAAAAAGTGACTGGGCTATCGTTCTGCCTTTCGTATAAAATAGTAATATTGCATTGGAAATCAAATTTAACCATTCTGAAATGACTTGATTTTTACAATATTTTTGAGATCTTGTGGTCATTTAGCCCTAAAAACGACTAGATTCGGCGAGTAAGAATTTTACTTTCGGGATATGTGCTGATCATATTACAGTATGAAATATGTTATTCGAATTCTGAAATAATCGTCCAAAATTTTTATTAGCTCTTAGACTATAATAAAAGAGTGTAGCAAGCCACTTGACTTTACATTATGTCGCCACCCGTGTTTCAAAATATTTTTTTAAAAGTACATACCTATTTAACGTGTACTTTATTGCCATTTCTCAAAACGGTAGATATAAAAGATTTAGTTAAAGAGATTTTTAAGAACAAAACAGCTTGTTAATGGATAAAAAAGCCTCATTAAAAAAAATTTCAAAAATATAAGCCTTAAGCATGTCACCTGAACTAATTTCAACAATCTAATCTAAATACTAAATATGAAATATTATTTAATTCTCATTAATTTTGAGATAGAGTGCACACGAAATTTTCTTATAGAAATTAAAAAAATAACTTAGTAAATAATTTAAAATAATTCAATTTTTAGGAAAGAGCTTGAAACTTTGAAATCTTAAACTAAATAACATTATCATATTTGAAAATGAAATGGCTCTATTAAATAAATTGTATTTTGCTAATAATATCAAAAAGGGAGAATAGAAGCTTAGGGTGAAAAGGGAAATCCAGAAACATATTAAGATATTCTATAAAGGCCCTTCTGTTCTGTTCTATTTTCTATCTGTTCTATATGGAGATTGAGGTTTTGCGGCCAGAAGAGTGATTTAATAACAATTTATTGTTTTGAATTATATGAAAATGCATCCAACAACTTTCCTTTGTTGATGGCGATGCTGCTGTTGTCTTCTTTTCCTCATGAATTATTGATTAATATATTATAAATTCCATAAAAACCTATAAATATTATTATATATTCTATCAACTTGTCTAGTGTTAATGGGCTATCTTTCTTTTCTGATTGTTTTGCGTGACTAGGAATACGAGGCTGTGTCTACGTTATGTCAAAAGTGTGGCCGAGGATTAGCCTGCGCGTTGGCTGAAGTGCGCCGGGACACGGAGGACTTGACCATGGACGGGACGGCTGCACATCGGATTATCGCCCGCGCCCTCGCCGACCCCGAACTCCTCCGGGCACGAAGAGAAGCCCCGCCGGCCATCGAAAGGCTGGTCGAAAGAGCACACTGGTTGGCCGTCAGCGCCCACGTCCGGTACGCACTAAAAGACATCTCGAAAATTGAAAAGACTTTTTCTTTAAGAGAGTAGCACAATTGTTGATTCTTAAGGAAAAATCAATGAGGTTGTCCTCTGTTTGATGCAAATAAACGGGTGGCACCCAAAATTCCGAATGTCAAAATCCTGACAGCCAAAATCCCGACAGTCAAAATCCCGACAGCCAAACTCCTGACAGCCAAAATCCTGACAGCCAAAATCCCGACAAGCCAAAATCCCGACAAGCTAAAATCCCGACAAGCCAAAATCCCGATATCTGAAAATTTCAGACGTGTTTTAATATTTTATTAACCTTTTTAATATTACCCAAAATCCCGAATGTCAAATTCCCGACACCCCAAAATCCGGATAGTGAACCCCAAAGAAATTTCAATTTATTCTAATATTATATTATATACAGAGCTCGAATATAATATTTATTTTTATATCTCTCTTAAAATTTAAATTTATGAACCCTTCTAAAAATGTTGAAGAGATACAAAGGACCCCCCTTAACTCTCATTTGCGGATTTTTTTAAGAAAATAAATTATCCAAAATTCCGAATTTCAAATTTTCGACACCACAAAATCCGGACAGTGAACCCCAAAGAAATTTTAATTTATTCTAATAGTATATTACAGTGTTGTTCACCTTTTTCATGACGCGACCCCATACAAATTAAAAAAAAAATCGCGACCCCCTACCCCCCCCTGTTTGAGAGGGCCGGTTCGTGACTCTTGTGTACAATTTTTTACTTTTTTACTTTATCCAAAGCGAAGCCAAAGTGGCCCCGTCCTGTTGAAGCCAGTTCATAAGTCATCCTTTTCAATTTTTGGAAAGAAAAATATTGTTTTTCATTCTTAAATGAAAATGTCCAAACTCATAATTTTGAAAAAATATAAGTTTATTTGAAAGATTGGACATTTTTATTTAAGAATGAAACACAACATCATTCAAATGACTGCCACGGCTGGCTTGACAGTACGCCATCCGATCAACCCAATTTTTCAGTACATTTTCAATTGGGTTGATCGAATGGGGTACTGTCAAGCCAGCCGTGGCAGTCATTTGAATGATGTTGTGTTTCATTCTTAAATGAAAATGTCCAATATTTCTAATGAACTTATAATTTTGAAAAAATATCCATTAGTTTTTTTTTTTATAGCCGATTCAAATTCCAAACCTTAGATGGCCCACCATATATATGAAAAAATGTTTGTTTAGCTTCCTCTCTATTAATTTAAAATTTAGATATCTTTATTTCACAATAAAGAGGCTATAGCATAAAACTTAATGAAGTCCTGGATCATTTTATTCTTTCTCCCATTTCTTCCACTTCAAACTCCAAACTCATTACTCTTAAACTCTTAAAGGCTCTTAGACATTGTCTATTGATGTTAATTTAAGAAAAATAATATTTTATTATACGATTGAAAATATGCTTTGCTAAAGTTTCCATCAACAAATAAAATAAATTTTCCTCTCGACAACAATAGATACTGTAATAATTGAATGATTTCTATACTGATTAGGGCCCGAGTAGACTCAGCTCGTCGTCTTGCTGAAGAAGTGGAGAGGGTTGCTCGTCGTTTAGCCACCCTCTGTGATGGTCGACGCGAACGACTCCGCGAACTCGCCAGGGCAAGAGCGCTCGAGGATGAATCAGCCCAGGTAAAAAATGCACATCAATATAACCATTTCTATAAATTTTTCTACCTAGTTACTATAAATATAAGAAAAATCATATTTCAAATAGAATACATAAAGGCCATTTATAGAAACTGCATTTTCTAGTTTTCTAATAAAACTCGAATTCTGTGATTATTATTATTACCTCAACCGACAGTAATAATAATAATACTTACTAGTGGTTAAAATGATTTACACAAACATCATTGATGATCATTCAAGAAATTGATAAACGATGATTTTATTCTTTCATAGATTTATAAATAAATAAATTGAGAGATATTATTTTTAAATTAATGATCTGTCTTTTATCTATAAAAAATTGAAGATTTATTGAAACTTCTAAGTTTAATACGAATCGAAAATATGAATAAGTTTTTTTTATTAATAAGTTGTAGGGAAAGAAGGGCAGTAGCTTATGCAAATAATTTTTATTTTTTGCCAACGTTTCGTCAACTTTATTGACTTCGTCAGGGCTCAAACAAATTAACTTCTTTGCATATTTGTCATTTTATCAATATTCATTCTTAGCAAACACATAAAGCCAGTCATCGCACAGATTGAAAATATTTTTATTATTATTTATTTTATTTTAAGTTTTCATTTATTATTTCTACTCTTTAGTAAGTATTTATTAAAATTAACCAAATGATAAATAAATAAAAATTCATATCTTAAAAAGAATTATTATCATGTACCTAATATCGGTACTTCTGACCAATAAAAATTAATATCTAGCGCTGCCCTAATATTATTGAACATATAAAGTTACAAGTTCTAGTATACCTGATTAAGCCATAACAGTGATTCCAATTCTAATAAAGAGAAAACAATTAGGTCTTATAACAACAGGTATTTTCAGGTAATCATTGTGCAACAGATTCTATTACCAACAATTTAACCACTTTGTATCTCCCAAGAAATAAATGTTCTAAAAGAGAATACTGGAACTTCGGGTCTTAAATATAAAAACTTAGTTCTGTCTCTAAAGACAGAGGTTGCCTAAAAATTTATATTTGCTTTTTCCGTATACCATGATATTCGTTTCACATAGTTTGCAATCTTGCATAGGATTAGCTATAATCTTATAATTTATAATAAACTAAAACCAATGATATCTTTAGAGGTTTTCTATTCAATAAATGAGCGAACTTTTGAAAAATCGTATAGATGAAAATAGTTTTATTAAGAAACCAATTCCGTTAAGACACAGATCAACAATCGCTAAAAATTGATGTTTTTTTAAATCCCATCCCCATAAGAAAAAAATAAAAAAAAGTACTGAGGAAAACGAAAACAAGGAATAAAACCTTTGTATACTAAAAAGATTAAACCCTAACACCATAGCCTCCTTTACCTTATCGTCTGGACTAATAAAGCTCTGTAGAGATTGTGGTGTTGGTGCAAGGTGAAACATCTTTAATAAAGATAAGAGTAAATAGATATTTTATTTAATATGGATTTACTATGAGTTAAGGATACTGGGTCACTTATTTCACATTAAAATTAAAAAATTAAAAGATATAAAAATTTTTTCTTTTTCAATATATATATTTCGGGCTATCAACCCATCTTCAGGAAATACAGAAAGTAACTGTATAAAGATAAGAGTAAATAGATATTTTATTTAATATGGATTTACTATGAGTTAAGGATACTGGGTCACTTATTTCACATTAAAATTAAAAAATTAAAAGATATAAATTTTTTTCTTTTTCAATATATATATTTCGGGCTATCAACCCATCTTCAGGAAATACAGAAAGTAACTGATTATTTTGGAAGGGGATCAAAATACACATCTTTGCACGATATTTGTGCTTAAAGAGATTTCCAAATCACTGAACATGAAATAAGGAAAAATTCTACAAATACGACTATTGTATTCTTATCCATGACAAATAAAAAAACAAAAAACGTTACTTTCTGTATTTCCTGAAGATGGGTTGATAGCCCGAAATATATATATTGAAAAAGAAAAATTTTTTTATATCTTTTAATTTTTTAATTTTAATGTGAAATAAGTGACCCAGTATCCTTAACTCATAGTAAATCCATATTAAATAAAATATCTATTTACTCTTATCTTTAATAAAGCTCTTGTTAAAATATAAAGACATACATTTTTCAGTAAAGACATTAGCTATCTTCCAAAATACTTCAGATATCAAATTTGTTTTTTATTTGTCATGGATAAGAATACAATAGTCGTATTTGTAGAATTTTTCCTTATTTCATGTTCAGTGATTTGGAAATCTCTTTAAGCACAAATATCGTGCAAAGATGTGTATTTTGATCCCCTTCCAAAATAATCATCCGATTAATATTTTAATAAGATTTTTGATTTCGGAGAAAATAAATACATATAACTTGTAAATTTAAAATTTAAGGGCTATACTGAATGCACTGACAGGCATTGTAGCGACTTTAATAGGGCTAGGGTTTTCTTCTGTACGAAACCCTAAAATGTGATCTTTTATTTATGTCACGCTGTATTCTGCTATAAATAAAAGCTACTAATTTTTTTTCGAGATATTTAAAAAAAAATATATATTTTTTCAAATCTCTACGACCGTCTGATTTCAAATATACAAAAATTTCTATGATTTGGATATTTAATTAGTCTTGCCATTTTTTCTTTTTTCGACAAAAAATTTTTTTTTTCGAGATATTTCAAAAAAATTTATTTTTTCAATTCTCTACGATCGTCTGATTTCAAATACACAAAAATTTCTATAATTTGGATATTTAAAATTTTTCTCAAAATCAGAAAATTCACAAGGCTATAATATATAGTCTTGCCATTTTTTCGTTTTTCGACAAAAATTTTCAACTAGTAGAAATATTTCGTTTCGGGGTCGCTAGGATTATAAATATTTCGATATGAAATCTATTTTTTTGAATTTATTATGTGTGAATGAGCCCAATATTCTTCGGTATTATTATTATTAAATAGGAAGGAAACTCACTCATTAGAAAGACAGAACTACTTATTATATAAGTAATTATAAAGAATCCGGGATTATTTGAACAGAGACAGGAAAGAAACTGGTCTCGATTAGTGCATTAAAATCTCTACTTATAAATCTATATCTGAAAATGAAAGACAAGTTGTAATTGCATGTAGAACCGAAGGCGTTTTATATTAGGCACTGATTAACTCCCTTTTAGCTAAAAGCGGCGAATCCTTCATCATCATCGTCATCTCTTTCCTATCCTTTTCCCTCTTACTTTGCCAAACTCTCACTCTACTCCTTCAGTAATCATCTCTTCTCTTTCTCTCATATCCTTCTCGTTCTTTTTGAAATCAAATTACACTTCTCTCTCTTTCTTTTAGTGTTATAAATATGTTGAAAAGATTAATTTGAATAAATTTAATATTAAATTTTAAGTATTTTATTTCCACTTGCACTGAATAATTTCCATTTTTATATTAACTTAATAGAGTTATTTGCTTAGACCATGAAATATATAGACACGCCCTCTGCTACTCTCCACACAGAGTGAAGTGAGGCCAACATCGCCTACAGATGACGTCACGTTCTCCCAGAAATAACTTGGTAATATTAATATAATATTAATTTGCGATTATTGGAATCCAAAATAAATAATCTAAACTACGATAAATTTATCTCAATGTATAATAATTCCTATAGTGGCCATGCTTCTGGGTGTTCCTACCTACAGATGACTTCACATTCTCTAATTGATGTTGGCCTCACCAAATCGACACCAGGGCGTGTCTATATATTTATTTCATGGTCTAAGGTTATTTGAAAATTAAAAATTTCGAAAATGCTATTTTACTAGAAAAGTTTTGTATATTTTGTTAGACCAAATTGCATTTAAAAATGAAAAAAATAAATTAAAAACTGTTAATTTTTGATTATAATTTAATTAGATTTAAGATGCATAAATGCGAATCAATAAATTGTTGAAATAATTCTGTTCAATCTTTCTCAAGAAACCATAGAATAGAATATTTATTTTTGCACTTATTTCACCATTTTATAAAAAAATACGTCTTGTTGTATAATTAAAAAGAAAAACCCATTCAAATTCAATAATTAATGTAACACCCCTCATTAAACAAAGCTTGTGTAGAGGGATGGTTTGACATCATTACGTCTGTTCATTTTAATTCATATACACATAAAAAAGAATGCACAAACACATAAACACACTCTGAAACCTCCAAAACCATTTCAAACTCAAGGCCTAAACCTCCACATACTCCCTCAATCTCCTCTTAAACAAATAGGCTGTAGGTATTAATTTTTTTATTAGAAATCTTCTGTTTCGTGTAAATAACTTTACATAAAGGAATCTGATGTACTTTGATACCAGGTTAACCTTAATGATCTTGTAACGAATCTTAATGTATATTATTTCAAACTTCATCTAGGAATTAATTGCAGACGTTGATCATATGGCAATTGAGCAGGAGGGTTATTCAAAATTATATCCAAAAAAAGTAAGTTTTTTTTTGCTTCTTTTTAAAATTTAATCACCTGTTACGTTTTTTATCGAATAATTAATAGAGAGGCATAATAGGAAGGCTGCTTATTAACGTTTATGGAGTGGTTTTTTCATATTTGCATAACATAAAGTTATTTGAGATTGAACACTAATGAACCCCCTGCCCTAGTAAATCAGATGAATCTTGGTTCTGTCTTACATCAGTGGTTCTCAACTATTGTGCTCTGACATACTAGTTTACCGCCAAATCTTTAACAATGTGCGGCTAAAAATTAAGAATGAATTGTTTTTCGATACTTATAATTATTTATTTGAATACAAATATTTCGGAACCTTTTTTTTTACCAAGTATACCTACACCAAACGTATTAACACAATGTTACAGCACCTAATTTTACTTATATAACTTTCCTATTCTTCTTATAAATATTGTATTATTAATAGAGAAAGAAAAAAACGTTTAATTTTTGAAAAATGTATTATTGTTAAAAAGATTTTTTTATTTGATCGACGATATTTCCATTAAGTTTTTATTTGAATTTATTGTTAACAACTCTAAGCGGCTGATTTAATGAGAGCGAGGGCTCGTCGCCTAATGTATTATGTATGTAAAGTTGACTATCTCTAAGGCGAACGCATATTTATTTTTACAAATACAGACTGAAAAAGATGTGCTTAAAAGATTTATTAAGGAATTAATATTCAGTGTTTGTGAATCGTGAATTTCGCAATATTAATTAAAAACCTAGGTAAGTAATTATTTATTCTCTACTTGTCTTCTCAACCAAAAATGAATTTGGAATTTAAATTCGAATTGTAAAAATAAAATTAAATTGTTTTTAAAACATTTTTCATTCAAAATTTTATATCCTTCAAATTAGAATATTTTACAGTTCAGCAGAGGTCAAAAAAAAAAAAACTATACCAAGTTAGAAATTTAATAATTTATAATAGTGACATTAATTAATATAAAATTGTGCTTCTCTACAAATAAAAAAATGAATTTTTTTATCTAAATAAAAATAATTTGTTATTTGAATATTCTAAAAAAGAAAAATTCTTAGCTTGTTCCCGTTGCTTTTTTTTATCACGGGGTTTTTTAATTAAACTGAAATATTTTTTTTTCATTCAAATATAACGAAATATGTTACTTTATAGGTTTATATTTTTCCTTAAAACAAAAAAATACATTTCCGGTAGCCCCTTTTATTATTGCCGCCTGAGTATAATGATTTTTTGGACTCTAAAAGTTGATCTTATAATTTGTTTAATGATGTCGATACAAGAAGAAGAACATACTTATAATCCCTCTAATTCAAGGTATTCCCTCACATTCATGAAAAGAAGAAGTGGAATAAAGGTGAAGGTGCTGTGCAGTCTGCACTGCTTGGTAATAAAAGATTGAACATTGTATAAGGTGAAGCTATGAGTGGATCGTATTATATATTATTTAGCGTTATATTGGAAAATATATTATGTATTAAATATATATATATATATATACACATATACTAACTGACGCCCCGGCCTTCGGCCGGGCGTCATCTAGCCCCTGGAGGGGAGCGTCTCATTTTATGGTTAAAATTTATATAGCTAATAGTTGACGCCCGAGCCGAAAAAAATGATAAATGATTATATATTGCTTACCTGTCAAAATTGATTTGATCAAAAATTTAAATATATTTAAAAAATAATAATAGTTTTGAAAATAAATTGAAAATGCAAATAATTATAGAATAGGTATTAAAACAGTAAATGAATTATATATTACTTGTCAAAATTGTTCCCTTAACCAAAAATAATATTGACAGTTGAAAGATTTCCAAAAAGCTATTATCGGCCATCTTGTTTGTTTGCTTTTACCCCCAGAGAGGCGCTGGCGTTGTTTCCTCGAAAACAAATATTTTTTACATGCCACAGGTGTGATATCTATAAAAACACTCGTGTATTTGAATGGAATGTTGTGTGAAAATTTCAAAGAAATCGGTAAAGATCTTTCGGAGATCCTTCAACGTATCACTTAAGCGTAACAGTACATTTTTATTTAGCAATTTCTATATTTCATCTATTCTATAATAAACTATGGCCGTAAAACCAAGCAGTCTAACATATCCTTCATAATACAAAAATAGTGTGCACCTATAGTTGTTAAGTCGTTGTTTCGCGTAAGCCAGGAAGTCAGATTTTATAGTCTTCAAATTTAAAGTTATTGGACATTTCTACATTGATTACTATATATCTTTTCTTTAGTATCCATTTCCATTGAAATTATAGCGATCTGATTAAATAATTTGTTAATTTGTTTATCCATATGAATTCTAAAGACTATAATTTCATTCCTGATTCCTTTAATCGTTCACCACCAGCACAGATTACCTTCTTCTTCCAACAAACTTTGATCTATTCTATCATATTCTTTAACCTTTTAGGATGTTAAGAGTCAATCTTGACTTATTGCTGATGAACCTTACCCATGTTTCTATTCCTTCGTAGCACGCTTGATCTAGAAGATGTTTTCGAAATATCAGGATATCTTTTAGACATTTTAAAGACAATAAGAGCTGGATAAGACAAGACATCTTCTAGATCGAATAAGCTATCAGAGTTTTAATTCAGAAAAGATCAATTGAGATTAGAAAGAGACATTCATATTTCAAACACAACAAAAATTTTATTAAAAATGTTTTTTATAAATAACTAAAATGACTTGTTTGAAAATTTAATTTTTCTGAAATACAAGGGATATTTCTTACAACTGAAAAAGGTGTTCCATTTCATTAAAAAATATTAATTTTGAATTTTTCTTTTCTATAAACAAAAATTGAGCCTGTGCGGTGCACAAAATTTTTATATTTTATTCTATCTATGAAAAAAATAAATAAATAAATAAGTACTAGAAATTGCATTTTGACTTCTGAGAGGCTTTGCATATGTCCCTTCAGGCTCAAATGCATTGTCTATGAAGAAAGAAAAAAAAAGAAATATGGATCTACATGGAGCTAATATGCGAGTACGAATCGGTCATTTAAAAGAGAAAGAAAGAGAGAAAATTAAATTAAAATTAATTACATGACGACAGGCTGACAAGAAGAAACCTTTGCTGCTAGAATTAATTATCAGCTGTCGACAAAAGGGATCTCGGTGGTCCATACATTCACAAAATCAGTGAGAGAGAGAGATGGGGGGGGGGGGATAAAAAGGGAGAGAGATAGTGTGGCGAGCATCTCGATTAGCCTTCATTCATTTGGCATGTCTTCAAATGTTAGAAAAAAAACATCCATTTTGTCACATATAGACAATTTATTAATTGGTTAAAAAAGGCAAAATAATATTTAAAAAAAATCATATATAGGTAGGTATCAGTGGTGGTTGGTGACTTTCCAACGAGGGGATGATGTCCAATTATATATTGAGAGTTATTAGAAATGGATTAGTCCAAAGATTCCCGAATCATCTTTATTTATTCCCTTTTTTGTATATTACTATTTTAATAGTTCCTGAGCGAGAACAATTTTTTTTCGATTAAAACTCGTCTGAACTTGTCTTTGACATGCTTGAATTGGAAGATATACCAGGTAGGGACTTCAAACCATCTATCTGCACCCTTTTCGGAAAATCATTCATTTTTATTGCCCCTTGAAACTATGCAACAATTTTATTTTATTTCCAGATAAAGCTAAATTTTTATTAGAAATAGTCCTGTTAAAATTGTTTGTTTTAATGTAATTTCTTAAATGAAAATAAATTACGAAAATTTTTTGACTTTCCATATAAAAGATTTTTACCTAAAATTAAATTTTTGGGACTTTTTAGTTTATTGGGAAGCTATTGAAAATCTTTGTCCCGTCACATCGGCAAACCCATATAAGTAATTTATATAGGAAATTTAATTTCAAATTTAATTAGTGAATAGTACCATAAAAAGTATGTCATCTATACTAGTAAAATTTATTTTGCTTTCCCGTTAAAGAATTATATTTTATCATTTGTACAGAATGTTTCTTTCTCTGAAAACCTCTATCGTGAGCGCTATTTTTTCTGATTTTATAAATTAAATATTAATTAAAAATATTTTGCAAAATTTCATTTGAACTTTTTAATATTTTAAATATAAAGTATGTATTAGAGCTTAGGTATAGATGATTATTAAAATTGTTAATATGTTAATATTTATTTCGTAATTTTTATGATTCGATATTTAAAACACTTTTAATAATAATTAATTAATACCCTGGCTTTCGTTTTCATTGTAATTTTTTTATGATTTTTTAGCAAAATCACAATCCATAGTGCATCGATTAAATGCTGAGATTCAGTTTTTTTAGCTTATCGGGAAGTTAGTGAAAATCTTTGACCAAACACATCGACAAACTTAAACAATGAATTTATATGGGAATTTATAAGTTAATTAACTATTTTTCATGGATACTTCCGAAACTTGAAAAATACTTGTATTAAAACACAAAACCAGATATAATCATAAAACTAATGGAAGTACAAAAAATGAATGCCAGATACCAACTTATTTATAGTTGAAGCCTGGTTCATGAGGAATAGACAGATAATCAAATCAAAAAGGCTATGATCTGCTTGACGTATATATAAAAATATATACACTCATAAACACATAAAATTAGTAAATAAATACATAATGTATATATCATATATAAACATATTGTATTGATTTCAATTTTTCTGATAAGTTCACTATACTGTATATTTTATTAGCTAAAATTTAAATAAACACACAATTTTCGGGAAAGTGGAAATCTAAAGTTAAAAATTATAAGTGATCTAATTAAAATTTTTAGTTAAATCAACTGATATTATTTAAATTAAAATTGGTTTGAAAAAGTTAATAATACACCATATTATGGTACTTGTTTCCTTAATAAAAATTTTGGTTCATCATTAGAAATATCTGCTCTTGTTATTTCATTGCTCTATTTCAAAATTTATATTATATACATAATTAGATTCATGATTTGAATGTTTACTTATGTTAATGAGAAAGTTATAAACTTTCATCAACTAATTTACCATGTACTGAGATAAAAAATAAATGGTATCTCATAGGAATATCTCGAAAAATTGACCCTGATATTGATATTGAGGCTACGGTTGGACCTTCAGGGTCATGGGAGATTTTTCATATTAAAAAAAAAAAAAAAAAAAACAGCAACAACCCAAGCGGAAAAGTCAAATTATGAGATAGTCGAGAAGAGTCTCACTTTGGTTTCAGGTTTTTTTTCGTTAGATTGATTTTTATTATATTTAACGATAAAATAAATAAATGTGGAATATTTTATAAGCTCCATGATTGAGATTGTATATGTAACATTTTTACTAGATTAATATTTAACTTTTTTTTTTATTTATTTATGGCCTTGAGATTGACTATTTTATCCAGTAGTAATAGAGTTGAGTCTGTATAAATAGGTGTAAAGAATAGCCACTAATTTTCTAAATAGTGTACGGGGTACTAATGTGAGCTTCCGCTGTATAATAAATACAACAACGCTACAATCTTGACTTTCTAAAATTGAAATGAAATGTACATTGATTTGAAGTATTATTATAAAAAATACAAATCTTTTATAAAACAATCTTGGAACGTTTATTACTTTACCATACAGTGTATGGTCAAGTATTGTAATCGTGCATGAAAAAAGTGGGTTTTTTCCTTCTTTTTTTCGAAATATCTCAAAAACGGCTGAAACTATTTTGATTAAAAAATTAAGCGAAACCATGGCATTTCGGTCTACAAAAAAGCTCTAATAAGTGAACATCGAAAAAATTATATTTTTCGAGATAATAATTGTTTTGTCAAAATGTCTGTTAGTTAGTCTGTGCGTTACCAAATTTTTGTGGACGAACTAGCTCAAAAACTAGTGTAAATATCGAAACCAAATTTCACACGTAGTTTTGGTCCATTGAGATTAAGAGCTGATTAAATTTTGGTGCATATCGACCAAAAATTAAGGGGGTGGAGGGGGGTTAAAAATTAAAAATCTAGACCATTTGAGCAAACTCAACCAAATTTTGTATACATAATCAGTGGACCTCCAGAAGTCTAAAAATGCAAAAACTAACCCCCCAAAATGGGGGGTGGTGTAGGGTCAAAAAATGAAAATCTTGGCCATTTACCAAACTCAAACAAATTTTGTATACATAATCAGTGGGACACCAGAAGTATAAAAATGCAAAAACTAACCCCCCCCCCTAAATGATTGTAAATAATTTTAGGGGCCAGGTTGTATGATAAAGTCAAGTGGATGGCCACATCAGAACACGTCAGCTTATTTTTTAACTAGACATTTCAAGAGAAATTCTCCCTTTATCAATAGATTTTTTTTTAGAAAAAAACAAGTTGTTTTCACTATTGTTTCGAAAACAACCCTAAGAAATTAAATATTTTGTTTAGCGTTGTTTTCGAAACATTAGCGAAAAGTACTTTTTTCTTTTTTCAATTTTTTAAAAAAATTCTGTTAAAGGGAGAATTTCTCCTGAAACGTCTAGTTAAAAAATAAACGTTACAAAAGTGTTTTATACAAGATTTATATTTTTTTATTATTTAAAAAGAATCAATAATTTTTTTTCTTTTCAGTATTATTACCGTATAGGTATGTAGAAGAGGGATTTTGTCGTCTTCTTATATTTTTCAATTTTATTACTCACAGCCCTAAGGTCTTGCTGCAAATAAGCATAGGAATAAGTTTATGATCACTTAAATTTATAAATAGTGTGCGGGATACTTTATGGTAACTTTTGAGATCACGTTGTTAGAATAGTTGAGTCTACAATGTGGATCTCATTCGAGTTTACGTTAAAAAAAGAGAAAGAAAATACATCGATTTTGAGATTTTAAATATAAAATCAACTGGTGTGTTCACCACACGACTTTCACATTTTCATTTATTTGAAATCATCGCGACACTAGTAATTTACCCCCTTCTTTTATTTCGATTTTTTTTTATTTTCTCAAAAACGGCTCTAACGATTTATGAGAAAATCAAAAAAAAAAACGAAAAATCTTTCATGTAAATGTCCACTTCCGGTTTTCCAATTTCAATTGACTGATTTATTGTGCCACGCAGAAGGGGGCAGCCCTTTACAAAAAGAAAACAGATTTTTTTTACACATTAGAGTGCAACTTCTCATCAGCCGTCCAAATAATAATGCCAGATGCTGTGGCTATTTATGATTAAAGTACATATACGGGCGACTATGACACAAATCTAGAACCGAGGCCAGAGTGTTGCGAGCGCAAAAAGCGCCCCACAACAGTGCAAAGCTATCAATAAAGAAATAAATAAATATTACAATCAAAAAAACAAAACAAAAAAATATCTATATATAAAATTTAACATTAAATGCTAAGAAATCATTAAAATTAGTTTAAAATGGACTGGCCACTGCAGAAAGGTCCGCCTCATAAAACTGGAAAAGCTTGCTATACTCCTTCTAGCCTGTATCGAGCTTAAGTTTCGAATTTCGTAGCTCTGAAACTTATGGTTGCGAAACACAGACGACATACGATTTTTGGCCCCTTTTTGGCCTCTGGAGACCGCAATATCCTGTTTTATGTCCCAAATCCGATTTCCAACTATTAAGGGCATCGATTCCTTCCACCTAGAAATTACAAAATGAAATTAACTTTTTTCATCTCTGATATACAAGCTCTCAAAGAGTCAGGACCCAGACTGGGCATCGCAATACTTCCACATTATATTCTATGAATATAAATGTGAAAGTAAAAATATATATACTTATTTGACTTATTTCACAAAAATAGTCCATTTCCATAATTCTAAACATTTGATTTAAACTTTGGGAACCGGTGATTAGATCATGCCAAGGGAGTTGGCAATGACACTCATATTATACCATTCAAAAATAAGGTTTATTAATCTAAAAAAAAATCAAGATTTTAAGAGTCAATTAAGAATCCAAGAGCTTAATGGATGAACATGTTAAGTTCTAAACAGGCCCGTTGAGAGCTGTTACGGGCCCTGGGGCAAAATCAAACCAGCGAGCCCCTCAAAGCTGTGACGAATATAAGTACTACATTTTTCAATTTGTAAAATATTTTATTATTTAACAAATAAATAAATCCTTAACTTTTGTTATCTAATTTTGCTATTTTATATTTTTATTTATAAAAGGTATTAGATTATACTAGTAGTAGTACAAAAATTTATTTAACATTGGTACTCCCGGGTCCGAGGGTAACTACCCCCCTGCTCCCCCTCTCATCGGGCCTGGTTCTAACTTAGGAAAATTATCTTAAAGCTTATATTTTATAACCATCCTCATCTTCTCAAAACTGGCCATTTTGAAGGTTTATCAAAACCAAAGAACATGGTTTCATTTTTTTTCTTTAATGTAACTAAACAGGTTCATCCACTTAGATCCTCAATTGTTTGTTTTATTTAAACCAATTAATAGCTATTCTATGTAATAGTCAATCAATAATTATCTTTTAAATGTTTAATTAAACATTATTTGATTTTAAATAAATAGATGAATAGGACAAAAAATGAGGCTGTATTTAATTGCGACAATCAATAACGTCTTCCCTTTTAAAAGAAAAGATTTCGTTTGTATTTCGTATTTAGCCTCATCATCATCGCCGTCGTCATTATAATTATCATTATCATCAAGATCAGCCGCATCAGGCATCCATCGCAGAGTGAAATTTTATCGTTGCCCGTGGCTGATTAATTTCTAATTAGCAACACTAAGTGGCGCGCGTGCGCCTCCAACAGAGAACTTCACATTGGTGATCATTATCATCGACATCATTGATTATAAATCGATCAGTCTTTGGGATAGGATTAGGATGATCGTCAGGGTGGCGGCCTTGGCATGTAGCTTGATATCCATCAAGTGAAAATGAACATCATCAAGAACAACAACACAACAACAACTTTAAAGACGTCTAAATAGAGCAAAAGAAAATAAGAAGAGGAATTAGGCTTTGATCTGCAAACCGAAATTGAATATATGAATATTAATAAATTGAAAGTTTTTGTGCCGAGGGTAGCAGAATTTTTATATATTGAAGGAGACAATAAAAGAGTGTGTCTTCTGCTGGAATTATAAATTTTATTTATAACGATAATAAAAATATAAAATTAAAAATAAAAAATATAAAATTTATAATTCCAGCAGAAGACATACTCTTTTATTGTCTCCTTCAATTAATAAATTCATTCCGATGGATAACATTGACCAACAATGAAAATGTTTCGGGCTCAAAAATAGCTAATTCTTATGTATTTCCACCTTCTGAATTCAAAAATCACCATAAAAATTACCGATTAGCTCTTGTTTTGGAGATATTATCGGTCAAAACGACGAAAAAGGCCATTTTTACCTATTTTCGAGTCCCATTAGATATTAAAATGCAATATTTGAAATTCCAATACAGCTTCCTCTTTGATTTTCAAATTACCACTTGTTTTTAGCTCAATTAGAACTCGCGTTATAACTAAAAATCTAAAACTACGTGATTATAAAGGATAATAAACATAGATAAAAACATATGGTCTTAGTTTTTTAGTTATAACTCGAGTTCTAATTGAGCTACAGACAAGTGGTAATTTGAAAATGAAAGAGGAAGCTGTTTTCTATTGCGTCAACAAAATATTTTGATTTCAAATATTGCTGTTTAATACCTAATGGGACTCGAAAATATGCCAAATTGGCCTTTTTCGTCGTTTTGACCGATAATATCTCAAAACTCGGATCTTTTGTAAAAAATCGGGAAATTACGTGATAATCAGCGTATAAAACTCTATTGGAATCCATTGTTAGGTTTAGGGGTACAAATTTTTGTTTAATTTTTGTTGAGCATTGTAATCGCCTTAGAGACGATCTCTATGTAATCCTTATTTGTTTATTAATCTGTCCTCAAGCTCAGTAAATATATTTCGAATTATATAAATATAGAAATTATTAATGAAACGAAATGTGAAATTAGATAAAATATTCCTTGATGACTTAATAAAGAGATAATTTGATAAGAGTTCTTCTTAAGAGAATGACTTTCAATCCCATCGACTGTACATCTTTGAGTATTACAAAACAATTACTACTAACAAAGATTTCATAACAAAAATGTTTTTCCGATGAAAATAATCACATCTTCAGATAAATAAATTTTACTTAGAGAAAGTGATGTAGGTTTTAGGTGAAACATGATATTAATTAATAAAGTAAAGGGTGTGTAGTTTCACAGTGAATGAAATAAAACTTCATAGAGGTTTATACAAACTCAATATATTTCGGATTATTAGTCCATCATCAGGAGTTTACAGGTTAAAACTGATGGACTAATAATCCGAAATATATTGAGTTTGTATAAACTTCTTTGAGTTTTATTTCATTCACTGTGAAGCTACACACCCTTTACTTTATTAATTTAGATAAATAAATTTTTAACGTCATTTCAACATGGAAAAGGCGCATATGCCTTTGTTTTGTTATTTTCATAATATATAATTTCTATCCAGCGTTTGTATCTTTTTTAATACGATCTAATGCAAGAAGAAATCTTCGATGTCTTGGCAGACCTTTGCATTTTCGAAGGGAAGAGGAGAATGATCAAGCAAAAAGGTGGTGATGAAGGTGTCTGAGCACCCGGATTTTAAAAGATTAAAGATTGCAAGAGTCAGAAAAAAAGGAAGCAAGGAGAAAGTTCCAGTCCTTATAAATCAGGGATAAAACTATAGGCATATGAAATATTTGACCGCAAAGATGTATAGATGCTACTCAGCGAATCGTATGATACGCACAAAGCGAGTTTTGGGGGGGTAAATGATGATTTATCTCATCTGACCAAATCCCGGGGTAGTACCTAAAAAAACAGAGAAAACGCGAAAAAGAACTAGTGAGTCAAGAGACTCATCGGTAAGGATCAGAACCACTGGAAGTCTGATAACTCGTTTCTGAATTGTATTCAGAGAATGCATGGAGACTCCTCTCCAAACATGAGATATATTCGCCTAGACATGAATAATAAACCGAGCTTTCTTGCTCGTCTATTAAAATAATAGTCTGTTTTAAAGATATGAATCACTTTAAAAAAAAAACAAAGAGAATTAAATTAAAACACAATAGTTATTTTAGTATCAAGGGTGGTTAGTGTTTTGTTATTGTCAAGGGTCTATTGTTTGTCAGCTAAAATCGGTGTTTAAAAGGGTGCGCGGTTATAGAAACTAAAGGTACTTTTCAGAAGTCTTACATTGATAGTATATTTATATAATTTTTATATTGTTTTTTCATATACCCAATTACATTAGAAAATAGCGTTAATTGCTGTGAATACGAACAAGAGTAATAGCTTTAAAAGTATATTAATAGTAAGAAAAATAAAATATAATCTATTGAAATTTCACCAAAAATTTAAAAACTTGTTATCATTCACATGTCTGGTCCAAAAGTTTAACTAAAATTTGGAGCCACAGAAAATACATTGAAGCTCTACACATTTATATTTTTATAAGGACAAAATAGCTTAGAAGCCCTATTATTATTTCCAGCTGCAAAGCCCGCCCTCGGCGGGTATCTTGCTGTCCAGGAGGCTTCTTTATTTTTTGACCCTTAACATTCGTATATTTTAAAATAATAATTTAAATTTTCTAATTTTAATAAATTTGACATAAACTATTTTCGGGTTTTAAATGAGTTGCTCGCGACCGACAGCATAATATGTGCTTTATAATAGAAGATATTATTTCGTCTGAGGCTCTCCCTGCACTCGAGTCACCCTCGTTGATTTTGCGCCTTATAGTTAGACCTCTGAACACACTTTATTTTGTGTGGCGAAAATTTGTACTATTTATTTTCAAATCTTGAAAAAGTTAAATTGTCAGGTATTTTAAAAGAAAATTTCGGCTAATTATCAATTTACATATTTAATTCTCTAACACGAAAAAAACCTTACGATTCATCATGCTGACCAATAAGTTTAAACTTAATAATAAGTTATACTTATAATGAAACTTTAGCGATTTGATTTATGGCATCATTATAATTTCGCTGTCCTTGTTTTGTAGGTAATTAAGTAATTAATGAGTTAATTAACGAAATAAATAAGAATAAGTGCGATTTTTGTAGTTATGCTTTTCCTTCGTTCTCAGGCTTCTCTCATCCTCGTTCTGTTTTTCTATGATTGTGAAGGTGGGTTTCGTTATCATTGTTGGTCATCGGCCAGAAGAGCAAAGGACAAACACAATGCATACATTATTTGCGCCCTAAGAGAGAAAGCCTCTTTTTCTTCTTCCTCTTGTTCTTCCCATCACGCCCCATGACAAACAACAACGACACCCAGACAATCTAAGCCATTCTTCTTTTGCTTCTCTTGTTACCTTCCCTCTTTTGCACCTAAAATGGAGCCACAAACATCCATTGCCAAATCATTTGGCATTTGAACCTGTTTTTGTTATTGTCGTTATTGAATAGGAAAATGAAAATTTAATTTGAGTTTAATCGAAACTCCTCTTTGAATCAGCTTCAATCTATGACCAGTCTCTTTCGTATTCTCCTTCTCTTCCTATCTCACGGATTTAAATGAAAGAATAATTTTTAATTCCAATTATATAAAGTTTTTCTAAAAAATTTCATATTAAATGAAAGTTATATAATTTACCAACGTTGGTACATGCAAGCAGACGATCCCATCCCAACTCTCTTTTGCGATCAATGTAAAAAAAATCCAACCACCGCATTTATTAATTTTTTCTCGAGGTGATATTTTTTTCATATCCCAAATCATTCAATACTCGGATCTTCGATCGCCTTTAGCCAATTTATCCGATTGTAAAAGATTATCTACTGACTTTTATAGTTCTTTCGCCTTTTTCACTACCTATCATCAAAAAATCGCGCAAAAGTTAAACAAAATGTGGCACAGTTAGTTTTTTCTTGGTGATTGTTTAAGAACTTTTTGAGCTGTTTTCTACTTCATTAAGTTTAATTATTTTTTTTTACCCTGTAGCATCTCAATAAAATTACTAATTACAAATTAATAATGTATTCATATAAAAAATGTATTAACATTTAGGGAAAGCGGTGTAAGATTATAGTGAAACATATTTAAAAAATTATAAAGGGTTGGAACTAGTGGTGTTTCACAAAATAAAAACTGAAATAAAGTTTGAGTTTAATGATATATATTTCGGGTTTTTACCCCATCATCAGGAGTTTATACAAAAGACTGAAGAAAAAAGTTTTTTCTTCATTCCAAAGACTAAACAAAGGTATAAACTCCTGATGATTGGCTCAAACCCCGAAATATATAAAGTATTCATTAAACTCAAACTTTATTTCAATTTTTATTTCCTGAAACACCACTAATTCCATCCCTTTATAATATTTGTTTCTTGTGCTAAAAAAGGTCTGACACATGAAGAAAAATCATTTCCAACCATGAATTTTGTCTGTCTATTTGGCCAGATTCCAGTTGATTTTTGGGCTCTCTAGCTCTTCAATTTCCGGTTCAAAAATGCAAATGACAGTGTGAATTTTATTAAGTCACAGGCATAAATAACGATTTAGATTTAAGTTTATTATTCATTACTAGGAAAGCTCTAGCGTGCCGAGTCTTGGGAGAGTTTTCACTTTTTTCATAATTTAATAAATGTGCAGGTGGGCGAGTCTTTCATTAGAATCTGATCAAGGAAAATTACTAAAAAGCCCACCGATAGAATCCATCCCTCTTCCTTTAGAGCTAAGCACGGATGCGAAATACAAGTCCAGACCTGTTTCAAACAATTAGGGATTAATTTCTATTATTCTAAGTTTACCCTTTCTTTGCACTTGGGCCAAAATATACTCGTTATAGAGAGAAGAATTGAACTTACCTATTTTAAATTCAAACAAACATGTAAAAAAAAATACTTGCTGCTATTCTAACTATGGTGAGCAAACCAACAAAAAAGTTTTACTTTTTTCTCTATTTTAAATAGTATGATCGAAACAGGAATATTGAAAGTTGAATTCCTCTATTTTTAGTAGAAATTCAACGACTTTACACCTTATAGATCCAACTCACGACTCAATCTCCAAGTTCAACGCTTCTATCTTCTAAAACTCGTAACTAAATCTCAAATTAACTATAATTCTCTCTTGGTAACTCATACAAGACACAAAACTACCTTGTTTTTTTATTAAGACTTCTATATATAAAATATATCGTTGAATCATCAGTGGAAACCTACTTAATTTTATCTTAATTCAATTCAAATTGTATATAACTTCTTAAAAGAGGCATTTCGAAAAGAGTAAGTTGATAGCTACAGAAAAATAATGTCTATAGACAGATCATATTTTAATTTGTAATAACCACTCAATAATATAAAGATATAATTTTTTTTTTATTAATTACCACAAAAAAGTTCAAAAAACATGTTAATATTCTATTCTAATTTTAATATCATAAAGAGATATAGAAACATAATCAATTTCAATCATTTGATTTTTTTACAATAAAAAAAATCACTCTTTCAATGATTCTCTATCATTATCATCAAATCAGAAATTCAGCCTTGGTTGGACGCAACCACTTGAATTTATCCCATGCCAACTATTTAACTTCTCTAAAATCTCTATACTCCACATCCTTCATCGTGAATTGCCTATAAAATGCAACGATTATGGAAACAGCCAGTGCTATTTGAAAAATACCATTAATTTGTGACTTCGAAGAAGAATTCACTTTGACTATAAATGAATTAATAATTTTTTTTTTTATAAAACGAGGAAAGGCCATTCTCTTGATAAATTATGACAATTTCAATGAACAACAACAACAGTAATAGTCTACCATTATTCACCTGTCATAATTCCCATTAACGATTCAATTTTCAAAGTATTTGAGGAATTTTAATCATCCACCTGAATGAGCGTCTCTTAATTTACTTACATCTCAATCCCTTATCTCTAAATCTTATTATTTTTTATTAGTTTTTTTTTTAAGAAAATAAATGTTTATAATTAAAATTCTCCTGTCATATGGGTAGATATACACCTAGATCTTAGAAGTTGTATTAAAAATTAAAACCCATTGAATTTATTCAGCAGCTAATATGTTAATAGAAATAAAAGTGTACTTTTCTAGTGCTGTTTACAAGAAAATCCATTAACATCTTAAGGCCTTTCCCCCCTTAAGGGTCGAATTTCGAAAAATCTTTTCTTTGTGAGCCCCTATGTCATATAAGTAATATCCTTTATACCTTTGGGGTATTTCGATGATGAGTGAATGAGTGAGTGTATTGGCGTTGAATTTTATATATCTATATAGATAGATATAAAAAATTATACTTAAAAACAAAATTTATTTACCTATTGTGTTGAGTTAAATAAAATATATCATACGTAATTTATTTATAATAGAATTATTCGATATACAACAAATTAATAATTCTAAATACAAAATCATATAGCACACTTTGAAGAAAAATATTTGTAGATGTCGGATTGAAAGAGTAAAAGTATCTATTTATATAATATATAATTAGACAAAATTGATTGCTTTCAAATCTAACAATAATAAAAGATTATAGAAATAGATTTGTCTTTTTTCAGAATCTTGACATTTTTATCTTAAAATAATAAATTAAAGAGAGGTGTATCTAAGCTATTTTTTTACTCTCTTTTGTTAAGTTGGGGTAGGTTGAACAATATAGTGATATGAGAGGAGATAATGGAGAGATTCAATGACTAGATATATACCTACATATATAGTTGATTTATCACTGTTGAGACCACTTATATATATATAGAAGACAAGAACGATTATTAATGAAGGAATATCTTCAAAGAAATCGGTTAGGTAGTTGTGGTTTTCGTACATAGCTATGTCGACGCAACAAAAATAGAACTAATGTTCTAAACCTCATAACAATTTAACCAAGGGTTATCTCTCACAAAATATTTTAAATTTTTAGTTTCTATGATAATATTCCATTAGAAATTAGATATTTAACTTATTTGTTTGGGCGGTGTGATGTTCGAACTATCTGAGGAGGGGACTCGAATTTAAACACAGTGCACTGTTTGAATTCAAACACTGTACGGTGTTTAAATTTAACTATCTATGTGATCCTACACCAGTGGCTGGCGGTGACTTTTCGACCAGGGTATGGTGTCCAAAAAATAGACCTTCTGTTTTAAATTTTATTTTATTCTTCGCTTCTTTTTGCAAAATTTATCGATAAATTCATCCTAGAATTTTTCGTTATTTTTTTCAAATTTAACATTAGATTTTTTTATCAATTGATATTTAAACAGAGCGGATACTCTATATTCACTTCAGCTTCTTCTGGTGTAGTTTCAATTCTTTTCATAGTTGAAAACAGACTGACACGCTCGTAGAAGGCATAATTAAAACTAAATGAATTAAATTACGTATAAAAATAAATATTTTTCCATTGTGCTTTAAAATGTCTGAAACGCGGAGAAAAATATTTTTCAACTATTATTTTTTTCACTTTATCTCAGAATTCCGATACCCACGATAGCCCAAGAACAGAAAGTCAAAAAATTATTTTGTATCGATACATAGTACCTACTGATTAGATTTTGCAATATCTGGTTCAAAAGGCAGAAAATATTTTTGAATTATTCTAGTGAGATTTTAAGAGGATGTTTTACTATAGCCACAAAATGAACAATTTATATTTAAATTTAATAATCATTACCAGGGCAGCTCTAGTGTACCGAGTCTTGACTTTTTTATTATTTGATGGGCGGATGAGCGATTCTTTCATTAGAATCTGATCGATGAAAAAAACTACAAAGGGCACGGATAGAACCATCTCTCTTTCTTTAGTGTTAAGGTGTATTGCAAGGGTACCAAGTGCAAGTTGAAACCTGTTTCAGGATATTAGAGATTAATTTCTCAATTTCTATTATTCTAGGAATGGCCTTTTGCACTCGAACCAAAACAATATTCGTTATAGAGAGAGAGAATATACCAATTGTATATTCATTGGACTTCATTAAAGCAAATACTTTTGCCCAAACATCTTTTAGTTCATCTTTCATGATTAAATTTTTTATTTTTTATAGATTTTAAATGAAAATCATGGGACGAGTACATGTAAATTAATTCACTTTTTAACCTCATAAAATCAATGTATTTTCCACAAGATAGCTGAAGTGATTAAAATAGGAAATCTGGAATATTTTTTCATATTCTTTAAATTTGCTAACATTAAAAAGCTCCATAAATTTTAAATTTTATATAACTATAAATGAATTAGTTGTATAGTAATTATTTATTGAAAAATTTTACAAATTTTTAAATATAACACTGATGAAAATACTCTTGACATTTTGGAATTTAGGGGATGCGCCACATCCACAGCATTCATGGACCACTGTCGTACATCTATTAATCTTAAAATATGTGATGTGGCTATCTCTAAATTGGACAAAATGTTAAATTTTTACCCCACCCCTAGCTAATTTTTTATCCGATTTCAATAAAAATTTAAATCTTAATCTCAATATATCGTAAATGATCTAAATATAAAATTTCATTATGATATCTTCATTGTTAAAAAGCATACACTAAGTTTAGTAACAAACACTCATAAGATAGAAATTAGAATTTTTTTATTTACTATTTGACAACGAATTTAAAAAAAATTATACGGAACCATTCGGAAACTATTCTAAACACAATGCAAAAAAATCATCGAAATCGGTCCACATGGCAAAGAGAAATCGACGAACAAACATCATCAGAACTTGACCAAATTAATATGTGACTACTCCTAAAGTATCCCCTTTACAATAAAAAAAGTATCATCAAAATCGGTCCATAAACAAAGAAGTTATGCGTGAACATACATAACAAAAAAGGTCAAATACCAATGGAAAAAACGGGACCAATCGGGAGACTGAAACCAATGCAAAAAAAAATCATCCAAATCGGTCCACATGGTAAATAGAAATAAATGAACAAACACAAAAAAACAGATATTCCGTTGAATTGAAAACCTCCTCCTTTTTTTCAAAGTCGGTTTATAAACTGAAGTAATCTTCTTGATCACTTAAAACACCGTCTAATATTTTTAACTAATTATTATAAAATACAATCAAAATGACCATTCTTTTATTGAGCTGATTCTTAAGCCAAAAGTAAAATCAAAAAAGTGCGAAGAGATTTAAGATAAGAGCAAAAAAGAGAAACGAAATGTTAATAAGAATATTCTGCGAAGTATTTATACTACTCGATTGAGATGATCTTAAGCCGACAAGAAGAAAACGATATATAATTAAATTTATCATCTTCACGTCTAACTCTTCAACCTTCTCAAAATTCGGTCTTTAATATAATATACTATATTCGATTTCACCTATTTATAATTATTCATCTTTTGCACAATCAATCTCTAAAGAAGATTATATAGGTATATATATTGGGTGGCGTTCTTTTCTCTCTCTCTCTCAGCTTGATTTGACTTTTGATCACGACTCGGCTGCTCTATTTCAATCAGGTTTTTATTTCACTTTAATGTATAATGATTTGATGGGTCAACTGATTATTGGGTGGGTGGGTCTGCTATTGAGAAAGAAGAAGAGGGGTCTGAGGAGGGAGTTTGAAAGATTTTTAAAAGTGAAACAAAAAAAATAATAAATGAAAAGCCAAATCGACCATCCCCTATCAGATCAATCGCTCTTTCACTTTTTACAGCTATAATTTATTCATTCTTATTGTTCAAAATCTGGTTTAACGAACAATTAAGTACCTCGAAATCTATTGTAACTGATTGAATTTTGGCGGCGAGTAACCCTTATTTTTAAGAAATACGCAATTTTTGAACTCTAACCAGGCCCTCTCTGTCAAATCTGATTAGAATTGAACTAACACATTTGACGATTCATTTATTCCTATGACTTCTGGAGACTGGAATTCACTTTCTTCCGCTGACTTACTCGCGACCTAGAACCATCTCATTGGTTCAAGATCAGCAAAAGAACCTCTTCCATTCTGCCCAACCCCTAAAATTTCTTCGTCTCACATTTTTTTTTCACGACGCAACGACGTAATTCTTCGCATCAATTACATAAAAAAAAACTTTGCTAAAAGACAAATTAGCCATCAAGCCAAATAGCTGTCAGATTGTAGCCTTGTTTTCAGTATTAACTTTTGGTGGTTTTATATATCATATCTGGCAACTGACATTTTAAGAATCCAAAAGATCAATCGAAGATGGATCTACAGACTCAAAAATGTCACTGAATGTGTATAAATGTTAAAAATTAGTCTATAAACATGTTTAATATTGATAACGAATATATTATTATTTTAAATTATTCAGATTGTTTGATGATAGGTATAGAAAAATACCATCATTAGCGACTTGAGAATCAATGCACAGTATGACACTAGTGCGGTCGCTTCCTAACGCCTCCTTTCAGAAGATCATACATCTCCTTTTCTTCTAGTTATTACTTGTGTTCATTGAGCTTCAATATTGGAGTCCATTCTAAGACATTTATTTTTAGTTACCCTCACATAATTATAAAAAATACAACAATACATGTTTCTTGTAATACTGGCTTACAGAGGTATGCATATTATTCCCAAATATTTGTACTCATGTCTTAATTTCAAAATCTTAGAAAAAATAAAATATATTTTTCAGGATATCATTTTATTTCGGATTCACTTCTCCGCGGTATAATATTGTGTAGAATAACAAATGGATTAATTAGAAGGCTTAGCTTACATATAGACTTTTCGTCTGTCTATTTAGCCGAATTCAGATTAGATTTTGGGGTCTTTAGCTCTACAATTTCCGGTTCAAAAATGAAAATGACATTGTGAATGATTTTATTAAGTCACAGGCATAAATGAACGATTTATATTTAAGTTTATTATTTATTACTAGGACGGATGTAGCGTGCCGAGTCTTCGAAAAATGTTCATTTTTTTCATCATTTAATAAATGTGCAGGTGGGCGATTCTTTCATTAGAATCTGATCAAGAAAAATTACTAAAAAGGGCACAGATAGAATCCATTTCTCTTCCTTCAAAGCTAAGCACGGATGCCAAATGCAAGTCAAGACCTGTTTCAGACTATTAGAGATTAATTTCTGTTATTCTAAGTCATCCTCTAGCTCCCAATCCAAAAAGTCCATCCTGATGACAAAATAATAAAAGCCTTGAAAGGATGAAATGAGAATCACTGAATGTTTTGGTGACATCTACTGGTTACAAGGATCAAGTACTTGGATCAGCCGCCCCTTGAATACCAGCAATGATCACTATTACGAATAATTTTATTCAAATGAGAAAGAACATCGAACGTGAATCCCCTTTAACCTTTACACTACAGAAGAAAAAGGATGTTCACCGCCTTCTTCAATACATATCCTCGGATTCTTTTTTCATTTCAATTCACTTAAGAGAATATATCAAACATAAGAAAATATTTTTAATATATGAACTTGCCGAGCACGTCTTCAATCATACAATTAGTTTGTTGTCAGGTGATTGATGAGTTTGTTTTATTACTCATCGCATTAGCCATGCGCTGTGCAGAAAAGAACAATGTTTCAGCACTTCCAGTAATAATTGAAAAATGCACCGTTCCAGCACGTAATTGTCCATTTTGTTGGTCGACATAATCGTCCATCAGAGCAATTAATTCGGTTAATCCAAACATCCGCCACCGCCGCCGACTTGTGTGATAATACGCATCCGCAGAGTCGTCGAACAGTGCGCACCGAAGAAACAATTGCCGCCGTAGAGCGTTAAGAGACGAATGAAACCATCTTCGTCCTGCACAGCAATTGCTCATCCGTCAACTTTAGCACGGCGCAAAGATCTTGTCAGGATCAAAAGAATCCAAATGGCAAGAATTCAGCGTCGTGAATTCAATAATGTCGTGATTTTGCGAAGGGCCGAAAAATGAGATTGATCTCGATGCTGATTTTCATCGCAAATTTCAACGAGAGAATAATTTTTGTTGACGGTTGCGTCACAAAGCGCAACGATGTATTTGAGTACAAGAGAAATCCAATATTAGCACCTTGAGATGCTGTTTGATCCAAGGTAAACGATTCGTTTGGTAAGTGTCGGGCTGGTGGAGTCATTGGGCCATACTTCTTCCGAAATAGCAAATGCTTGAGAGTCAGTTAACCTGAATGAATCGTTATCGCCAGTCCATCATTATCCGAATTGGATGGCATGAATGGATGAGCAATCAACAGATAGTACAGAAATATAAAGCACGCCCGAATCGATTATTTGAACAAAACAACCGATGAGCTGCAAGACTTTGCGGAATGGATCACGAGTTGTCACGTCAGATTCAAGATCAATTATTGGATTATTTTCTTTTTAGAGGAATGCTTCATCAAAAGCAACAACGAAATGGATTGAAATGCACATCAACAGATAAAGGAAGAAGATATGCACTTCAAAAACTGAAAAAGCAATGAAAATTGGACCAAAGCAGATTCAGATCAGTCCATTTGTTTTGCCACATGCCTGAAATCATATTTAAACAATTAATGAAAGAAAATGCACATCCTTCACAAAGCCAAATTGATGATATTCAAATGATTCTCTGTGTTTCATTTCAATTGAGTTCTGTTCAAAAAGCACTTGTATATAAAGTCTGTTTTGGAATATTTTGCATATTTGTTTGATTGAAGAGTTTGTTGAACATTCGACTTCAGTGTTTAATATCGTAATTGATTTTAATAAATTTATTAAACTGTTCTTCATTTATCCTTGTATATTTGATATCTATTTTTATTAGGTTTTCTCTATCTTCTTAAATTATATTATATTAGGCATTTCTTCCAGATTGCATTATAGCCTGTATGTCGTTTCTTTTGTTCTGTTAAATGCAACATCAAGATCAATAAACAATAAAATGATTGAAAGAAAACAGAAGAACTATCTTCAAACTGTCTGTTTTATGATTTATTTTATAACTGTCCAGTTTATCCTTTGCAATGGGAACATCCCTGGCCTGCTTGTTTCATTTTATTTGATGTAACAAGCTATCGTGATGAAAATCCATTTCTTCCCAGTGAATCCACCAAAGGAGGATATACTGAAATATAAAAGGTCAGATTTACTTTATGAAGAGTAGCCACACTGATTAGTAAAGAAGGTTAAATAATCATCATGTAGGTACTCTCCAAAAGAAGATAAAATGCAAAATTTTTCATGACAATATGAAAGAAGAAAAGACAATAACAAAATTGAATTTTGAACATTCTATGAAATATGACATACCATAGGCAGAATGCAATGCAAGAGTTGTGACTTAACCTCCATAGTCCTGAGATCAAAATGAATTCATCTTCCACATGAATCAGCCATTCTATAAGAAAATCTTAAATTTCTTTATTTTATTGCTATGTCAAAGCATCATCATAGAGACTCTTAGAAGGTTTCCACATCTCTACATGTCAAGAGTTCTTCTGAAATAGATTATGTCCAAAGATATCTTGACACCAATATTCCTTTTTTGTACTATTTATATTTTAATAGTTCCTCAGCAAGAACAATTTTTCTTCTGATGAAACATGCTTGAATCTTACATGATTTCTGAGAATACCAGGCAGGGACAAACCCATCCGCACTTCTGAAAATCTTTAATTGTTCCTTTAAACTATGCCACTTTATTTCCTTTCAATATATTTTTCAGCCAAAATGTTTTTTGTAGAAATAGAAATAATGGATAATAATTTGAAAATGAAAATATTCTCATAAATTTAGAAATTGCTTTAAATGTAATTTTTGGGATTCATGTATCCATATATCTATGACTGCACGCCACTGATGTATTCTGAACTCACCTAAAATCTAAAGCTCAAAAGCCCACATTTTCTTTCAAAGAAGAATGTTTAGGTGTCCTGAAATATCTAGAATTTGCCATAACCATAACAGCAATGAAGAAATATCTCTGATATTTTCCAGGCTGATTAGTATTTTACCAAAATGGCTCAATTCAAAAGAAGTTTGATTAGAATGCTTTATAAACAGAGTTGTTCAAAACCCCTCTGAAAGGAGAAAGCAGTCACTGAACACACAAAATCAATCTTCATAATACTTAGATATCTGCAAAGAGTTACAAATAACATTATGAAGAATATTTGACGACATCTCTACAAATATGCTGGTTTGTTAATTTGCTTTGAAATACATTATAGAAAATATTCTAAAAAAGAATTCAAAAATGAAATAACGTCTGAAGACTTGGATTATCCGCCACTGCTAAAACTCTTTGTCTGGGATTTATTAAATCAACCAATTATTCATCCAACATATTCATTTATATATTATATAAAAATATTATAATTTTCTCTCTCAAAGATAACATCCTAAATATATCTATATCTGTTTCTCTAGAATTATTATGTCATATTCTTCCTTTTACTTTATATCCCTTTAAGAATATAAGATGTGTATATAGAAGTGGGGGAAGAAATTAAAAAATCTAAATCTAAAGAGAGTTCAGCAGGAGATTTTCATAAGAATAATTAACTAATCACAGGGCAACAATTTTCCATTTATATTTTTGATATTTAGCAGGTTGTAGAAATTCTCATATAGTGAAGAAGGGAAGAGGGCGTCCGTAGATTACATACACTTTTTCCAAGATGTCTGTTCAGCATGTATATGTTAGTCTGTTTCCTCATTTATATAATGGTGTTGTTCTCATTCATTTAGATAAAAGTATCCCAGATTGCAAATGAAGATTATTGTTTCAACATTATTATGTCTATATTATATCCATTTTCTATATTTAAATACTGATTGAGTTTTCTTTATTGATCAAAGAAAATGAAATTTACATTCAACAATAATTAATTGTATATAGTAGAGAAATACTAAGGTTGCCCTGCATTTCAATATTTAAATAGTCCAGTTTCATCCTTACATATAACTATATTCATTAGCTATTAAAAACGTTTAATTTGCATAAATGTAAAGTTGTTTCAAGTCATTTTCTTCCCATTCATGAATAAGCAAAAACAAAAGGATAATATCGTGTTGAGCAACCATATTACCTCATTTGTTGTAAACTATACTTACTTATTCTTTATATTATCTTTGTATTAGTTGCATATTAATAGTTTCATGATTACTGCTACTGCCTACAAGAAGAATAAATTTGAATTTTTAATTGAGCTGAAATTATATTATGTTCTTCATCATTTATCAAAATAAAACATCATATATCAGAGACTTCAGGAGAAATACTGTTGATGACTAAAGAAAGCTCAGAGTATGCCTAAGCCAAACATAGGCAAAGAATAAAGAAAATTTGAACACCATCATATATCATACAATCAAAATAAATTCTTTGAGAATTGACAAAATAATCATGACTATAGACTAGAATGGTATATTTATTCATGCATACGTCTCTGTATCATTAGAATGCACCCAAAAACAAAGAAGATGATGAACACCTGTTTGATTGCAAAATGATAAGAACAAAATAAGAACTACTTGATGACATCAGATTGACAATTGTAATATAAATACACATTGATGCGGTCATTTATATTATACAGTATTTATCATGATTTGCCTTTAAAAGCAACTCAGCTAGATTTATAGAAATGTATTATATGCTCAACAGAACCATGGTTAGGGTTTAGGGGAAGATATCAGCCAAACAGCCATGGTCTCTGAATAAAAGAATGATTAAGAAGCACTGATTTATTATTTTTGTGATAAATATCACGAAATAAAGAAAATCATAAAAATGAATTTTTGAAATAAATGGAAAAAAATTAATTTAGTTTTTGAGATCCTAGGTATACTATATTCTGTCTGTTATAACAACTTTTGTTTGATATGTTTGTTCATGTTTCAAATGTTCATTTATAGATTTCATTTAGCTGAATATAAAATGATAAAGACAAAATCTTTTATCTCAGACATCAAACTTGAGGATTTGATAGTGTTAATTAATTAATAAATATTTGCTTTAAAGAAAATATTATATTAATAATAAAAAAATCTGTTTGAAATTTGTTTTATGGAAAGAATGAGTATCAATCTCTTTTTTCTATTTGAAAAGCAAACAAAATATCAAAAATGTAATTTATTGTTTTCTGCATATATCTTCTGAAATTGATACCCATCAGAACTAAAATATATGTCAATCTTTAAATGTTCTTCTGTTATCAAAATAGTGAAGTTATCTACTCCTTTGTCAAAAAGCCAAAAAATGAATGAAGAAAAAAACCCTCTATAGAAATATCTATAGAATATAATAGACTCTCATATTTGATAAAAAACACTTTAATGTTAATATTCCATTTAGTTTCTTCAAATATTAATAGTTAAAAGCAAATTTGAATTTATTTAAACTTTATGAATATATCCGTTTACACCACAGACATCTAGTATTGCTGAAATCATGTGGATCAGATGTCATAAACCATTTGAAGATTTTTTTTAAATTTAATGAATATGTCAGAGAAGACTGAGAATTATTAAAACATATAAATGAAATTCAAACTTTATACCAATCAGAAGAAAACAAAGTTAAATGCCATAGTCCTACAATCCGGTTATGTGACAATTGAGAATTTGAGATTTTTCTAAATTTTCTTGACATGACCTAAAAATTTAGATTTGAAAGTATTGTATACATTTAAATTCAACAAATTTTATTAGGAAATTTAAGAAGAAAAAAAAAGAAGTTAGTTTATTTATATAAAAGAAGGTTAGTTCCAGCCCCAAAAATTTAATAAATAATTAATTACAAAAATTATAGGCTCATTATTTTTTTTTTTTTAATATAAAGGTTGTATAATTAATATAATATAAGTTTGTATGAGATTGAGGACTTAAATACGATTCTAAAAATATATATTGATGCAGAAATCTGGTGTATTCTGCAGAGATTCTCTCATTAACAGCAAGTACATATATGTATTTTGTTAAAATTTTCTTTTTGATTTAATTGCCAGTTTTGTTTTGTTTTTTAATTTGCCTGTTTTTAGCCATATAAAGCTCATTTTATTTACTGTGTTGAATGTGGTTTTTAGCTTCTTTGTAAATTGGTGTTGTGGATCATATCATACGGCCAAATTTCTTTGAACCAGTTGAAGCACAATGCCATTGATCAAAGGCAAGTACTTTAACCACTCGGTCCATCAATCCTTAATCATTAGTTATATGATATTAAAAAGCACCCTTGAGTCCAAGTTTTTATCAGTATAATATAAGAAATATATAATTTTGAATATTATTAATAGTTATCAGTTTCATAATACTTTAAAATTTACTGTTTTCATTTATTAAATCAATAACTCGTGTATGACCATTCAATAGACCATCACTTACTATATAGAACCTTGTTTTCAGAGACTGAATGTAAATATATTCACCAAAGAATTATTATTATACAAAAACTACTTTTTTTTTTTTGTTTCTGTTAACGTTGAGCTGTGAAATTATATAAGTACCTTCACCATGTCAATTTCAAATACATTTAAATTTGAATACAGATGAGAAGAACATTTAATAATTAGTATGATATTAATGCACTAGTAGAACAGCTCAAAAAGAAGTTATAGATATATTCTAAAGCATTGTTTAATAACTTTCTTTTCTTCTTCCTATTACTGCCACCTGTAAGTATAGGTGAAACAATCTCAACACTGTAATGTGAACATATTCATACCATTTTGGCTAAAATAAAGCCTTCACGATTTTTCCAAAGCCTGAAATTCATAAAAATAAATATAGAGGTTAGTAAACATTCTGTATACAATTTTTTCAGAGTGTAAATAAAATATACGTATTGTGATAAGCACACACACGTACAAAATAGTAGGTAAGGCTATTATTATTTAGATATCCAAATGAATAAACAAATCCAAAACCCTGAAATACGTGATCTTAATATTTTTATACTGATGATAATTTTAAACAGAGAATTTCATTGTAAAGGTTGTTTTGTGGTGGTTGTTTGATTACCAGAGGTGAATATATCTTCGTATTTGAAGTATCTGTTCAAAATGTTCTGCCATTGGTATTTGGTTTGAACAGCTGATTTCACTGTCTTTGTATTTTTTGAAGTTTGAGAATCACTCTTTTCAGTTTGATAATGATGTTAGTAGAAATGGAAGGAATGTCTCAGATATTTGTGAAAGTATCCAGTAGAAACAGCAGTGAGGCCTTAAATATTCAGATTCATACATTTTTTTTATTATTAATTTGTTAATGCTTTGCTTGTCTGAGGTTGATGGTTGCTTGTGCCTTCGATGCGAATGAGCAGATTGTAACTGTTCTGTTTGTCTGTTCAAAGGGTTCGTCTGCAACTTCAGTTGATTCAGTTTGATGTGTCGTTTAACTCTCACCAAAAAACCATACTGCAAACGGGTTACCAATGTTCAGAATCTGCTTCGTTGATAAAATGTTTTGTTTTGTTTTTGTCTTTCCTTCCTTGGTCATCTTTATTTTCCTTTGGAATTCTTTCGCCTTCAGCAGAGGGTATACAGTTTGAATACAACTGAGAATGTCGGCCTTTGTTTGTTCATGTCAGCGGACTGATAACTGAAGCTCTTTCTGTCCTATTTGATATCTTCGTGTTCTTGACAAACGAATCCCAGCAATCAGAAAGAATATAATGAAGGCCATACGAGTTGTTGATAGATGAGAAACAGAAATGCTGTGAATGTCAAACAAAGAAATTTGGAATGAGGCTACTCAGCTGAGAGATGACATGATATCTTTGAAACGTGTTTAATATTATACGGGATAAATCTGTTGGTTGACATGCAGCACATTCATGTGAACAGTATTATATGTCATTGGAAATAGAATGAATCCCAGAAAGTCAGAATGAAACAGCAGAAATAAACGTTTGCAAACAAAACAAATCCAGTATGCATTTTCCAAAGTAACAGAAGAAAGGAATCAACTTACCTAACAAATTGAATATAAAGGATTCGCTGAAGGCCACTGGGATATGTGTCATCTGAAGTTGAACTTTAAAACGTTCATAGTAACCTGAAGAATAAAACAGCAATGCAATGCTGCTGATATATTGTGAAGAGCTGAATATGGCCATTGAAGGTAGAATCATACTGAATCAGCTTTACTGTCCTACAATAGAATTAAAATCTGCAGAATATTGATAGTCAACTCTGCTGTTGAGGGCACACACAAACAAAGAGCAGTAGAATGACTAGTGAATGGGAATGAGGATGAGAAATGAAGTAATGGCTTCACAGAAATGGGAAATATGCAAATATAATTATACAAAAATACTACAATCTATCCATGACATTGTCAACTAGACTCCATGAACGCACAGCTGAGAATGAGAATGAATGCTGCTTCTACTTTTATACGAAGATATCCCGTTTGCCTGAGAAAACTATAAACCATCCAATGAAGGAGAAAAATAATGTTTCTGATCCAATCAATGTCCAAAGGATAGATACCTAAGAGTAGAGTTGAATACGCACATAAAGATATGTTACTGCGTCTTCTGTGTTTTATATGAAGACATTACTATGAAGGAAGGCCATCTAAATATGCAAATATCCAGTTACAAAACAGGGTTCCAACATCTATGAAGTACACAGTGCAGTGTTTAGTGCAGAGGTTTGTTAAAGAAGTCGTCACATTGCTGCTGCTTGTTTATATGAGAATCCCTCTAAGATGGGCAAAGGAAGTCAGAAATCGAAATATCAACTGGCTCCATCAGGCATCAATCATATCCTTCTGATAGAAAGGTTTTTCCTTCTCTGTGACTAGTTCGAATTGCCCTTTCTATATCTTTCTCTTCCTCTTCCCAAACTGAAAGGAAAAGAGAAAAAGAGATACAGAGATGAAGAAGCAGCAACAGTAACAGGTGAAGAAAGAGAGAGAAATACTATCAATGAGAGAGAAAGCGAAACGTAAAGAAAAATCGCAGATTCCTATTTTGTGTCAAATAGTCGAAGTGCCCCATTTATTACACCCTAATAAAATTATTATTCAAAAACATACATGGAATTGGTGAAATTTGAATCATATCGTTTTCTTTTTCTTTTTCACTAATAAAACTTAAATCATTACTTATCTTCATTTAATTATTAAAACAAACCATCTCTCGGAGGCTTCATATAATAATAAGTATGATTAGCAGATAGATAAATATTTGAATTCAAATGGTGTCGTTTTATTAATTATATATTTAAATATTTTGTATTTCTTTGTTGACTATAGTCATGAGTTTTACTGATTTTTGTATATAGATTTTTTTTACTTATACTCCAAGCTTGTAGTACACTTTATACAAGAAGAGTTTCAATGAAAATATAAATGAAATATTTTTATCAGAATACCCAAAATTAGATTGCTGTGGGGTCTGATTGCTCTGGTTTTGCCATCAAAGAAACACAGAGAATGGGGTATGTGGGCAAACAGCCATTTATGGCAAAAGGAAGACCACATAAATCAACAAACAGCAATAAAGCCCTATCTCAAACTGATTAAAATGGGCAGGGAGTAGGCCATGAAACTGGGAACAAGAAAACTCAAGGAACAAAAAGAGGTTGCAAGAAAATTGCTTAAGTCACAATGTGACTTTCCCTCTCCACAATAGTAATATAAAATAATAAAATAAGTTCAAGATTGCCAAAAATGTATCTATGGAGAAAGAATAAGCCCATTCTACAGAAATTCTTCTGAGAAGAAAAGTCAATGCAGAATCCAGATTTCTCTCACCTCCTTACCCCCCCATTGAATTCAAGCTACACATTTTTAATACATACAACAGAAGCCTTCTTCATACAAATAAACATGTACTTAAAATCTAAAGACATGAAATGAATCAACAAAGTGTCGGCAGACGTATTCAGATAAAGTCCAGAAGTTCATTCAAGGAGTTGAAATTGAAGGAAGCAACCCATCCATGTTTGCTCAATAAAGAAGCCCAAAGTCATTTGACAACCATCCCACTACAAGCTTCACAGGAGACAACTGAATTAAAAGACTGTTTACATATGACACTCAACTTCAAAATTGTGGCAGAAAACATTCTGGCCAAAAACCCTGAAAGAGAAAGGAAGCAATGAATAGATAACGCCATCTCTCATTTCAAAACATACTGAATGAAGAATGTAAATAAAGTAGCCTAGCAGCAAACATCAAAAGAACAAGAAAAGGCTTGGGGATATTCCCACAAACTATCTGAAGGTCTAGAAAGCTTCTACCATACTGGTTGACCTGAGGGACAAGGACCTCCTCCCACAAAATAATAAACACATCCATTAAAATCCTTACAACCCAATCAGTGTTCCAAAATTAATTTGATCATATCTGAAGATTGAGAAAAAATTCAATCTTTCTTTTCTCAAATAGATATTCATTTTCATATAAAATAGTTGAGCCAATCATATAAGACAGTCATGAAAATAATAACAGGCCATTAAATAAAACTAAGACTCATTAACCAACAAAAAAAAAAAAATTATTCTTATTAATTATTTTCCAAATTAAATATATTGAGGTAGAAAGAGGTGACATACAATTAAATTTTTTTGAATTTTATCTGTTCAGCTATTCTCCTTCATCAAATGTTTATTCATTCATCCTGCAGAATATATTACATTATATGAATGTTTGTATGCCCTTTCATGGACGTAAAGGCCCCTCAATATAAGTATACACAACAAGATACACACCCCATTAGTATTTCCTTATAATCCTCACAGGTCACATGAGGTTAAATTCCTAGATACCACATTTTTCTAAAACTTACTAAAGAGGTTCTTCTTGACAACCCACACAAAATGGGAGTCTGTAACCATCTGTATGTACAGAAATAGAACTAAAATTTAGAGAGGCCTTTAGACCAACAGACTGCACTACCGTACTATGAAATTCCCATATGATACATACTATTATTCAGCCCATCCCATTGATCTTATATCCCCTCCACTAAAAATATTAATCGCCCAACATTTTTTGTTTTTTATCACAAAACTAAGAGGTAACAATTTAATTTTTGTTCATGAATATGTTTATTCACCAACATGAAGCTGATCAAGATGTTGAATGCTCAAAAATTCTTTGTGCTGAGGTAGCAGAATTTTTATATAAATGAGTTTTATTAATGAGTGTATCTTTTATTGAATTATAAATCACATGCAAATTATATTCATGTTTAGAGGGCTTTGCCCCTCTTCATCAAAGAAGTAATTGTTCATGAATTAAGTCACAGAATGGAAATGTATGATTGACAGAAAAATGCTTCCAACCATAATTCCAAAATAAAAAAATTATAATTCCAGCAAAAGGACATTACCTTATTGTCTTCATATAGAAACCCTTCATTTGAAATGTACACGATACTTCCACATTTTCCTGAATGTCATTTTTTAATTGCAATTGTGTATAATCATCTTCAAATTTTAACAGGTATACGTGTTTAATACATTTATACTCCACCACTCTCAGCACTGAATTTTCACTATATGATCTACCCAGATGAATAATGAATTGACATTGGAATGCTCACATCAGAATTTTTCTTCTTTTATTTAAATAGAAACTTGTCACAGCATAATGATTATCTCTAATTGGATCCAGATTAAATACGGACTAAAAATCTCAACAATGTTACATGGAAGAGTGCCATATCCAGGCCATCTGGGTTCAATGACAGAACTAGAAGAGAAACAATGATATTTTTCCCTCTCTCTCAAGCCTGCTGGTAGATTGTCCAGCAGTCAGAGTGCTGAGAAGTGCCCATGGGTAGTGCTAGACTTGGAGATTCAATGGTGGGGAGTTCGTTCTGTTCAAGTTCTATGTCTACTAGATTGAATTCTCATCCCAAGAGAGAGAGAGAAATAAAGTCATTGGTTGTCTGTTGTGTCAGTGTCCATGCACTGTTCTACAACCCACTGTCCTGCAAACTTAATCAAGGAAACAACCAGCATGCCAATGGTGTTGCTAACTATAGCATGACATTCATTATGTGAAGTTCATTATGTGGTTGTTCATAAAAATAATTCAGTAATAAAAATCAACCAGACGAATTCACAACGTGTTGATTATGAGTTTCAAAGGGTAGGCAGAAATATAATATCAACATAAATTTTTGAAGAAAAAGATTATAAACATATAGGCCATCTCAAAATATAATAGAAGAGAATTTTTCACAAGATTGATCTGAAATCAATCCCAAAAATCTATTTACAATGTCTTAGTAATATAAATAATATAAAATTTAAAACATAATAAATACTCTGAAGGTACTTATAGCAGAGTTCACAAAGAGGGTTATCCTTCGCCTGATACAAATAAACATACAAACAGAGATTAATGACACCAGCAGAGACCTAGGCTGAACGTTCTAAAAGACTTCAACTCAGTCACTTTTTTATCAGTAAGACATTGTTTTTTTCATGAGTCAGCATCCATATCATTAAATGAATTTTAACTGACCTACCAGTTAATAAAGATCTGAAAATTTTCACCACATCCATACAGGTATTGGACTCCTCCTGGACCTAATATATTATATTATATTTATAATTAAAAAGATCCATTAGACAGCACAGTTCCTCAAAACTATAGCCTCAAACAGCCAACAGAATATATGAAATATATCTAATATAGTGGTAGTATCATTTTGTAAATTGCCAGAGAAAGTCTTCTGGTTCTCTTTGGGTCCAACTTGTCTCGGCAAAACAAAAACTCTTCAAAAATTTTATATTACTTTATTCAACATCCAGGACTCAATAATATCCAGATTCAACAAATTCTGCAATGAGAAGAAACTTTCTCAGAAGTATCAGAAACGTCCTGTCTGAAACCATAACGTCAAGAAATCCATTCATGATATGAAGATCCATACATGCAAACAACAACAAATATCATCTCATCTACTTCAAAACATTCTCTGTTCTTCACTAGAAATACACAGGTCTCAATTGAATTTTTCTTCATATGCTTCAACTATCTCTTCACATCGAATCTATCTGAATCACATCTATGTCCATGTTTGAAAGCCTTCAAAACATACAAAGAAAGAGAAAAACAAAAACCTTCATATCAAAGAGCTGTTTCATGACAGGCCTGTTCCACTGATACTGAAAAGAAGCTGAGAATCCTTCAAATCTTCTCAGAACTAACAGGAGGTCCTGGTGCTGAAGGAAGGAAGGAACAGGCATAACATCCCTATTCCAAGTCCTGATTATAGTATCATACTGAAAGCATCCGTAGCCTGATCACCAAAACTACCAAATCAATGGAATATACCAAATCCAGCTGCAACATAGAAATCATATATCCGTGTATATCCTACCCAAAGAGCTGAAATGGAATTTTGGAACCAAAAGGAAAATCAGGATAAAGCACCAAAATGATGCTGGCCAGGCAAAGCCCAGGAAGTCTGAACAGAAGATTCAGCAAGGCTAAACGAGCATTACAAGAACGAGCAGATAGAAAAGAAATATTTGCAGCAAAGGATTAGTATCCAAAATTGATACTGAAGAATGACAAACCAAATTCCAGACCTATTATAAGTGGAGGAGCACTATATATTCTTCATAAACTATCAGACTCATCCTTCATAATAGAAAATGATTGAGAGATGCTCAGGCTGATTGACAGCCAATGTCCACATTAAACAACCAAATGAAGCATCATCCGAATCCAACTGAATTCATGTGGCTTCAGATTCAATATAGGTAATTAACAACAAGCATTCCCTGTCCTGAAATTATTCTGAAGGTTTGGAAACTACAAAAATACAGACAGAAAGCAAAAAATTAAAAAGGCAAACATTTTTCCATGCTCACATATCTAAGCCCACAGAAAGAAAATCCTCGGGATATAAAAGACAAAGGAGCTGAAATATCACAGAGTCTCTGAGATTGACATTGAAGGATTCAATAGAGCCAAAACCAACAAAGAACCAGAAGAACTATTCTTTGTCCTCAGTAGTTCTTCAGCCTTGACTCAGTGGAAGTCATTCTGAACAACAGAAAGTAGGATGAATTTACAGAAGAGATAGACCAAAGCGGACTTATCATAGCTATCTGTCACAAGTGCCATCCAGAAAAGAGAACCTCTCCTTCCATAGTACGAGCTAAAATCAGGCACAAGAAGACAGGCAACATTCAATAAAATTGACAAAAGCCATCCCATATGCTAATCAGAAGAACTGTCATGTCTCCCATCCTAGATGAGAACTCTCATCTCAGGGTAAACTAAACCCCCCTTCCAGCTAAATCAATATCCTTGATCTGTTTCAACTAAAAGTCACAGAGCTGATGACGGAATTGGTCTGATACCATCATTCAACAACTCAATTAACCAACTCAACAGTGTGGTACCATCCACTGTACTGTTAAAAGCCCTAGGCTTATAGTCTGGAAAAATCCTGAACTTCTCACCAAAACATCATAAAGATTACCAAGGCCAAACATCAATAAATCAATGCAGCATTCATATCTGAAAAGATCAATGATAACATCATCCCATTCCAAAATTAATTTTTTCCAAACCTACAAGAAAAACCTTTTGTCACCATCCACTATGACATTCTTTAAAAGAAAAATATAGGCTGAACATCAACAAAAGCATTACATTAAATTTGCGTCAATCCGTAGACAATTTAAAGTGAATACCGAAATAGAGAAAAATTGAATTATATTTATTTATTGTTTTATTTATCTTTGTTGAAAACATATTGCTCTGTTCTTCTGACATCATCTGATAATTGGGTACTATACCCAAACATACTCTTCAATCTGAATGAAATCAATATCTACAGAAGAATTACTTTAATGTAAGTATTTAAAGGTTTAATTGATATATTACATTCACCTCGGGTATATTGAGCATATAATTAATGAAATTTTCTCAGCAGTGATTACAAATATATTACAGTGACCATTTAAAGCATTTCTAGTTCTTCAAAAATCTTCAAATTAAAATAGTTAATATATTTTTCTATGAATATTCTAAAAAATCAAGAAATATGCAAATGAAAACAACAAATGCCTGTTTGTCCATTACAAAGGTGTTCAATAAAAGTTTTCTGTTCCAAAATATTATTCTGTGATGCCATTTTTATTCAATTCTTAGGAAATTGAAAAAGAAGAGATATCTGAAGAACATGAATGTGAACTTTGCACAATTGAATTGTACATCCCTTACTCATCATTCTTTCTTCACTTTTTTGAGGATTCATTCCAGAACATATGCCTGCTTTTAAACACGAAATGAGGATATGATGTAAAAAGAAATCTTCAAAGCCAGCCCTTCATGCAAGAGGGCTTCAAAGAAAATTCTTCCATCTGAACTTTTCCCTCCATCTCCCGTAGAACTCCATATTGAAAGAGTCTTCAGCTCACCAGAAAAGGACATTTCACAGATTTTACTTGGCCTGATTTTTCCATGGTTTAAATTCACATATCCGTTGTTGTTTGTTTCCTACAAAAATAGTGTTGAAACAATCTTTAATGATCATACTTTTATTACCTTCCCACTTTTCAGGCAAAGTCTAGCTTGCTTCCTCCTTCCTTCCTTTATAGTACTAAACTTGAATAAAATTGAAAGATTTTTCTGTTTATAATTAGTCTTGTTTATTTCTAAAAGAAACTGCGAATTCCAGATGATTAACGCCATGATATGTATTCAATGCCAAAAGTAGAAACAAAATTAGAGGCACTTCCACAACAAAAAATTTATGAGCGCGATAGAAGAAAAACATTTTAATATATTATGATTTTGATGCCTCACTCGCCTGCTATTAGACCTACTAACTGTTCTGTAGAGTTCTCTCCTCAACTGGAAAAAAGATTTCAAAATTACAAAAAAGTTACTAGTTTACTGTGTTCGAAAACTATTATTATTTGCCATTTGATATTTGAGAAGTGTGAGGTATCACCAGGGGAATTAACTGTTCGATTGTGAGAGTCGATTTTATGTCGAGTCAGTTTGTTACGGTCTGTAGATAAGGGGTCTTGATTTTTTAGTTGCAGGTCATAACAAGCTGAATAACTTTATGAGATAGGTTGATCAGGTAGTTCATTTTGAATAAAAATGGTAAAATTACGAAGTGGGTTTCACATAAAATAAACAAAACAAAGTACAGCCTTGATTCTGCTATTTTAGCGCCTACAGCCCATCTTCGGAGTTGGAAAACAACCCAAATATTAAAACGATCAAACTATTTGTTTTATTTATTTGAAGTTCATTCAATTTTTATTATTAATGGAACGTAGAGAAGGTGTATATGAATGCAACTAATGGAAGCAGGAATCAAAGCAACAAGAAATTTGATAAACCAATAGTGGAAATTTTTATACAAAAAATCCTGAACACAAAATTCTTCTAATATATTAGCACTGTCACCACTTAATGAAACAGGCATAAACAATATTTTGATGACAGATGAAACATTTCACCACCCGAGCAGCAATTAGGATTTTAAATCTTTTAAATCGATAACTTCGTAATTTTAATTACACCAGATTAACGTTGGCGTTTGATTCCGTACGCGTTTCAATCTCGTCGACGAACACCCAAACGCTCGTCAGGCTCGCCTGTTCGTCTTTTCCAATGGATTTATTCAGCAACTTCTTCAGCTTTCGCCTGAGTGCTCGCATAATTTTAAAGCGCGGATTTCTCCGCCATCCACAGAACATCTGTTTCGTACCAAAGTCCTGAACACATCGTGTCCAAGACTTTTCTGTAGAACCTTGATTTAGAGAAAACAAAATTGTACAAAAAGGCCCTTAATCAAAAACCAACTTTGCCTGGTTGCCCAAATCATGAGAAGAATACCAGATGGACATTTTTAGTAGCAGCAAAGACATATATTCAGATGAAAATACAGATGTGTAGAAGATAATGAGTCTCCACTAGAATATTTGCGCTAAATAAACACACTGTTCCTCTGAAGAATTAAAACAAGTATTTATTATGCGTCATCATATTATTATCTCATTGAGGAATATTTTATTTCAGTTTCTTTTCCCGAGTCCCTGGTCAATTGATGGTCAGCCGTTGCCCTGACGTGAATGCCTCATTCTAGCCCTCTTGCTTCCACTATGCTGTCCAGTACTAGAATGGAATTTGTGTAGATCCTCTAGTCCTCCATTTGTTGCCTCGGTAATTCTCTATGGTGTTGAATTCATTCCACCCCCTGCAACGGACGACCGGGGAGGAATTTTTAGAAAGCTTTAAAAACAACAAGGAATAAAGAACACTAGACCTTTAGACTAATAGCTGTGAACAATTTTTACAGGTTGGAAAACAAATAGCTGGCCACCTTCACTTTCCCTGGATGCCCACAATGTGTCATCGTTCTTCATCTCAAGAATCAACCAAATCTCAGTATCTATTACTATGAGTTTCATTTTTTGTTTATACTAATTGACACAAGATTGTCACCAATTACAATCATAGAAATGCTACTGCCAATCTAACTTTCTTTTTCTTAGATGAAGATAGATACAGAAATCTTGAAATTATTTCAAAGAGAAAACACTGAATGACAGTACTGCAAGAATTTATACTGTAGTTGACCCCAGTTTGATTAAACCTCGAAACACTCCATATTCTTTCTAAAGGCCTTGGTCTTGTTTTCAATTTCATCACCATTGCATACAATTATCCTGATATAATTGTCTAAGAGATATTCAACAAAGATTAAATTCTTTCCTGAAACGTAACAGAAATATTTTGCCCATTAAAATATAAAAGAAGTAACAATATATACACATATAATGTAATACACATATACAATATATATATATATTATACTAATTAAAAATACAAATGCCTTTTTTCAATATTTTTAAATATACCATATCATAATATAGTTAGAAAATGGAAGCCCTAACAAAAATTATATACCTACAAAAAAAAAAACTTAGAGAACGAGTTTTATTAAAAAGGGGAAACATTTTTAAATTATAATAGATTTGAGCAGTGTGCTCTCACAGTTAGTATTATAGTAGTATTAGCATTATTCATAGAAAATCTGATACATGGGGAGATAAGAAAATCAATGAATCTTTGTATTGGTATCCAAACGGATTTTATGTACCTATGTTAAAAATAAAAAGAAACCTTCATTTAATCCATGTTAAGACTGCAAGAGGAAGCTAAATTTAAATTATTTATTTATAATTGCATAACCTAACAGATTAATCCTATACCAGGTTAGATAGTGTATATATTCCAAATGGAAAGCCTGGGAAATCTGAAAGAAAAAAAAGCATTCAACCCTGTACTGGTCGGAAACCAGAAATATAAATCAATGACAGCAAATTTTTAGTTCTCTAGTACCTGGTTTACAATGATAAGAGAAACAATAAAAAAATCAACGTGTATAACAAGAAATGAATTCATACTCAAGTTTTGCAAAGACTCAACTAAGAAATAAATAATTTAAATAAATATTAGAAGAAATACAGAATCAGTCAACTTGAAAAATTTTGTATTTGACGTCAAGAAAAAATGGAATACATTCTTTACAAATGATAATCTTCTAATTTACCAATGTTCAGCTTTTCATTTTAAACATAATGTCCTACAATTATCAATCTGACATGTCGTCTTCGCTTTCAAACAATAATGTTAACCTGAATGCAAGTAGGTCACAGAAGTAGAGAAGGGAGATGTCGGATGCTCACGCATCCAGGTAGAGCAGGAACCTGTTTTTTTGATCATTGTCCCGGAAAACTTAGAATGTGCCTGGAACAGATCAAACTAATATATTCATCAAAAATCAATTTTACAAGCTCTGTTAACATTATGGTTTTAACAAATTAAAAGATCAGCTTCCATTAGACTGCTGAATAAACTTTTCCAAAAAACTAAATTAATGGAATTTAAAAATACTGAATATTAAAATAGTTTATTTATTTGTATTGATGATATTAAAAATACATGTCCTTTAAAGTAGATACAAATCCTGATAAAGAAATTCCATTTTATCAAAACCTTGAGATCTGAAGATGGAAATGATACGGAATTAGTGGTGACGGCTTCGGATTATTAATATTTTAATACTTTAGAGCACCTATCTACCACCAAGGGGCCTACAGGGCATGATCTTTTAATCGTGGGTTTACTGCACACAACAGGGTGCCATCCCATGACTAAGCCCTCCAGTCATGAAAAGTATCCTCCAAATTCCAGGAAAAGTAATCCCTCTTATTAACTTCTAGTCTAAATAGTTTAGCTTACAAGTTAGTTATAGAATTAACTGATTTTATTTTTAGCATAATACTAAATTCAGCAATTTCAACCTCTCAGAAATTTCCAACACCATTCTTTGAATTTCTGCCATATTACCTGTAATAATTATTAATCAATATAAATTAATGAATAGTACATTTTAAATAAAATATGAGTATATTTATATGGAATTTTCGTTGATTTTTCATTTACATGTATATGTTTGTGGGCTCAAAGACTTGAGGGTTTGTATATTTTGATTGATGTTTGTCTTTCATTCTTTTCTATTAGTCTATTTTTCATTCCTGTGTAAAATTTTTCTTCAAGGTTACCTATAATTAGGCCAAATTCTACTGAATTTGAAATGCAATAATAGTCAGAATTTGTTGTCTTTTTTTCTCTTATTCATTCGTTGATGTTTAATTCTTCTGTCATTCGAAGCCAGCAGATTAATCATTTCCTGAAAGAATGAAAGTAGATGGGGCCCCGGTGGTCGGTCGGAATGTTGACATCATATATGTGATGCTGAGGTCCACACTAAAGGGAGAGCTTGAAGAAAGAAAGA
>JALMQS010000816.1:6255582-6316367 GCA_024734495.1 Forficula auricularia | reverse complement strand
GAATGATGTTAACTTCGAAAGTATAATAGCTCTCGCACATATTAAGTTTGGATACAGCTGATCTATTGTATTTCATTATTTTGTGAATGAAAATTAAAATAAAAAATTAGTAAGCAATATGTGCTTGATAAAATTTTTCAAAAGTATCCGGGCCCCTTCTAAAATTACTTGCCGACGACCCCTGATCTATAAGTTTCAATTTTAAATCATTTATTTTAGATAAAAAATTCTTCCAAACGATGCGAGGTATATAGAGGATGCTGATGGCGAAGTATGTTCTCTGAACATGCGCGGATTCAGGGGGGGGCGATGAGGGCGACCGCCCCCCCCCAAAACAATGGAGATCAACATTTTTTATATGTTTATTTAAAAAATATATTTTTTTTATAACATTAAATTTTAAAATTGAAAATAAAGTTCTATGTGTGTGTGGGGTGGGGGGTGGGGGGCTAGTTCAATTGAACTAGTTCCATATAATGAACGAGCTATAAAAGAACTATTTCCTAAAAAGAACGATTTTTCCCATCTCTATTAAAAATGTTGAAAAAGGAAATGAATTTAAAAATATAATGCTCTTTTTATTTAGTTTGAGATTGGATCCATTTTTCATTAAGGGAGGGGGGGGGGTAAACTCAGTGGCTGCCCCCCCCCCAAATCAGAGGTCTGGATCCGCGCCTGTCTCTGAAACGTTTCTTTTTCTGTTACAATTATACCAACAATCAAGATAAGAAAAATATTTTATTTATAAAAAATTCCTTCTGTCAAAAACTGATCTGAACTTGTGACTCTATATACCTCGCATCGTTTGGAAAATTTTTAAAAATATTTTATTAAAATTTTCAATTTTAAATTTAGTCTAATACTACGAGTAGATTTAAGGAAAGATGAAATTTTTAAAAGTTACTTTTTTCTAATGAATTTATATTTTAATTTATTCATTGTGTTTTAAGCTTTGAACATTCTCTTATCCAGTATGATTCAACACGTGCCTTAGTAAATTGATAATTCTTTTTATGGAAATTATTTCTAAACAATTCAATCATAAAACAAGTGACACTTATGAAATGTTTGGCAAATGGGGAAAATTAGCTGAGGAGAATCGGACAAAACATGAAGACACTCGAAAACGCAAATGCCAGGGCTGATTGACGATAATTAGCCACTACCATTTCATTTTCTCAGCGGGAGAGGGAGCTGCAAAGTGCAGTATCGTGCTCGCACAGACCTCTCCAGTCAACCGATTAATTATTTGTCAGTATCTGTTTCAGCTCAGATAAACCGAGCACTGTTTGGCCTTGAGCGAGCTTCATATAGTCTGAAAGTAAGACTTAATTATTATTTATTTACCCTTATCTTCTCGTTTTTATAGGAATTTTTATGCCAATTTAACAAAATTTGAAATTTGGCATTAAGGCCCAAACGCAAAAACAAAGCTTAATTTTAAATTTTAATTCAATATTTTTTCCAAAAAGTTGATCTTTTTTTGAAGATTGAATTTAATTTGTAAAAGGAATAATAGGGAATTGGATAAAATTAAAAACACAAAGTTTTTATTAAATGGGCCAGAAGTTTCGTCAATTTATTTTGACTTTCTCAGTGGCCCATTTTATTACTCTTTGTCTCTAGCATACATAGCATGTGTAAAGTAAAAATAAATTGACACTTTCTGATGTGGCCATCCAATTCACTTTACCATACACTTCTGGTTGACTTTGGTACAAGGGCCCAGATTTTAATTTTTTAATCTTCTGGTAGCCCACTGATTATGTAAACAAAATTTCGTTGAGTTTGCTCAAATGGCCAGGATTTTTATTTTTTGAATCCCCCATTTTGGCGCCAAAAAAAATATTTTCGTTATTATAGGTTCATTTTATATTATATTTCATTTTTCTTGTATTTTTAGTTTGAAAATATTATAATTTTAAATTTTAACCCCCCCCCCCCTCTCTTAATTTTGAGTTGATATGCACCAAAATCTAATCAGCTCTTAATCTCAATGCAACAAATCTACTTTTTTACTTATGGAAAGTGGTGTAGGTTTTAGGTGAAACATGATGTTAGTTAATAGAGTAAAGGGTGTGTAGTTTCACAGTGAAACTACACACCCTTTACTCTATTAACCAACAAATCTACGTGTGAAATTTGATTTTGATATTCACACTAGTTTTTGAGCTATCACGTCCACACAATTTGGTAACACACAGACTAACAGACATTTTGACAAAACAGTTATTATGTCGAAAAATATAAATTTTCAATGTGCACTTATTAAAGCTTTTTTGTAGGCCATAATGCCATGGTTTCGCCCAATTTTTTGAATCAAAATAGTTTCAGCCGTTTTTGAGATATTTCGAAAAAAAAGCAAAAAATCCACTTTTTTCATGTACGAATACAATAATTGACCATACCCTCTATGGTAAAGTAAAAAATTAATTTACATTCTATCTCTGTATAAAAACGACAATTTTTTTTTAATTGTGAAAGATTGTCGATTAATTTGAGTCAAGAATATGTTAAAGAAAGATTAATGATATTTTGTCTTATAATGAAATTGTTTTTTGACAAAGAATGATAAAATGGCCCACTGAGGAAGTCAAAATAAATTGACGAAACGTCTGGCCCATTTAATAAAAACTCTGTGTTTTTAATTTTATACAATTCCCTACTATTCCTGTCAGAAATTGACTATGGATACCAATGATACAACATTGAATTTAATATCTAAAAATTTTTATTTAAAATAAAATAAAATACATAAAATAGAATACATATAGTAGAAAAAAATGTGAAAAATATTTTTTTCCATAACAACAATATTAAATTTTGTTTGTTTTTTCTCTGCCCTCTAAAATTTCCTTGTTGTGAGTTAGCAGGTTTATTCTCTCAGGCGACGATATATGTAATAATAATTTAAATTCTTAGCCTTTTTGATAATTGCTCATGCGAGGAATGAAAAAGAAATTATTCAAGTTCAAAAATAATATGAATATCTATGGGTATCTAATCCATAGAATGCAAAAAATATGATAAATTAAAAAACGAAAGAAAAATGTAGACCATTTATAATTTGGTTTGTGTAATCATTATAATTTTCTCTCTCACTTGCGCAGTCTTATTTTGAATCTCGATATGATTTGATTATATTTGATTCAAGGACGAGAGTTAAATAATTTTTAGACGAATATAAAGAAGAAAAAAATTAATGTTTAGTGATCATTGGGCACAGCCTTGGCATTCGAATGACAAAGCATATCTAATTGAACACTTGGGTTAATTGCAGATGATCCTTCCAATGAAAGAAAAAATCTATTGGAGGAAAAATAAGCTTTTAAAAGAATTAACGCCTTTGGATTAGAACGATTTTATAAAGTTTGTTTGCGAAAGAGATACTTAATTAGTCTATATAAATTAGTTTTCAATAAGCCAAATAAATTATTCTATGGTTTATTCTTGTTGAATTCAACAAGATGAGTTACAATTCGGCACGCACGGCGGAACGATCTTAGGCCAGGGGGGTCAAAACTTGGAAAGTGATGTAGGACTACCGGGGGGTCTGGGAGGTATGGAAAACTGGAAAATTTTGAAGCAAATTAGTACAATTTAACCCATTTTTAAGCAGTTTGTATCTGTGGTTTTAGTGAAAACTGAAAGAAAAAAGCTCCCACCCTCCCATGTGGCCATACACTCGTACAGTAAACGCAGGTAGACGACAACTTGTTCTTGAACTAGTCCTACCTATTTAAGTAAAATGAATAATTATTAGGCTAACATTACGGCGCAAGGTTTTTAGGTTTTGTTAACGCAAACAGATAATAGTATAACATTAATTTTAAAACCAACAATTTGGCAACAAAGTTGTTTTTGGGTAAAGTAACAGTAAAATGCCTTTCTTTAGGTGGTGCGCTGAGCCCCTTGACCCCGTAGGCAAATTTCCATGGGGGTCAGTTGACCCCAAGATTCTCCGTCCCTGCTATTAGTTTAAAATTTTAAAAAACTTTATTTTTTTCAAAATAAATTGATGAAAGAATATGTTGCTCGGAAATTGTGCAACCTCTATAGTGCGGGATGGACCCTTGTATCGTGAAAAGTAGGGGAGGAAATTTCAGTGATTGGGTCAGATTTGAAGGCACGTGTAGATAAGAGTTGGGGATAGGAATAAACAATTTCGCGAATGTGTTAGTTCACTTCTTAGTATTCAATTTAATCACGAAGATGTTTGAATATGTATATTTCGCGCAAATTATGCTTTAGGGAGGATTTTCGATTTTTCCTCGACATAATAAAAGCCATGGTAGTTTCTATAAAAAAGGAAAAGAGTGGAGATGAATCTATAATGGGGGTCGAACAAATTCATCGCGGGCAAATTCAATTTTTTTTTTCAAGGTGTTTTATAATATATTTCTCAAAATGAGAATGCACCTACATTTTACAATATACCTACTATTTATAGAATAAAAATCAAACCGAAAATGAAGGGATGTTTAATTGAAACAATATAATCTATTTTTTAAGTTTTTATTATTATTTATATTTTTATTTTATTAAACGATTAATCAGGGTCTGCCTATCAGTAGCGGCTGGGGACTTTTAAACCAGGGGATGCTGTCCAAAAAAGTACCGTTCATTTTTTGAAATTTTATTTTAATCTACGCCTTTTTTTTGGAAATTTCATCGAATACGGCATCATTTTCTATATTTTTCAAATTTAGATTTTTTAAAAATATATTTTGGGACCTTCGCCCCAAACTGATACTGCTTTGTGTGGGTAGGAGTCAAAAATTAAATCTTTTGACTTAAAGTCGCCTCTTATGACTCAGTCGCCAAGATAGAAATCGACCATCTTCAACAATGAATCAGCCTGTCTTAGAAGAAACTATTAAATTTCTCCGAATTCTATTGGTATAAGCAAGCAATGACTTATCTAAGCACTCTTAGTTATTTCCGATCTTATATATTAAGAGTTCTTAGAAATGGATTAGTCCAGAAATTCTCGAATCATCTTTATTTATTCCTTTTTTGTATTAGGTATTTCTATTTTAATAGTTTCTCAGCGAGAACAATTTTTATTCGACTAAAACTCGTCTGAACTTGTTTTTGGCATGTTTGAACTGGAAGATATACCAGAATGGGACTACAAGCTTTCTATCGGCGCACTTTTCGGAAAATCATTTATTTTAATTGCCCCTTGAAACCATGCAATTTTATTTCATTTTGAAAACCAATATACTTTAAAAAAAAAATGTTTTTATAAAAAAATTTGAAATAAAGGATAATAATTTGAAAATTTAAAGATCCTCCTGAAATTTTGAAGTCGACCTTATATATTTATGAAAACACTCAAATTGTTTGAAATTTTAGAGATGCGCCGCATCTACAGCATCAATGGACCGCTCGCCACTGTTACTTATATAATATTATATCTTAAAGAATATATATTTATAAATGTGGAATTTTTGCTCATATCGGACAAAAGGAATAAAATTTAATTTAAATTTTAACCCCCTTCCGCACCCGGATACGGTTATAGATTTTAGAACTAAAAGTTTCACAAACGAAATAATATGGATGAATTCATAATAATACTCGGAATACTCGATAATGGAATATACTTAATTATTTTTATTATTAAAATGATTATTAATTTTTCCTATTCGTTATCTCTGCTCTAATGTTAATATTACTCTAAAAAAATGCACGTCAATAAAAAAGTATTTCTTTTATTATTCCCTATAGAAGAATATTATATAAGTCGCGGTGGCTCGAATTTTCAAAGGACGGATTAAACGGTCCACGTGGTGGATTATTCTATTCATTCTAAATGAATATAAAAAATACTCATTCATTTTTAATCCTTCTTACTGCTTATTTCTTTAAGCTTTCATCAGATCGTGAAAAAAATAATCAAAATCTGTTTTGATTTTTCACTTAATGGAACAGGCATATTTGGTACATCTATGAGAATTATTTTTTGTTATTTGAAAAATTAAAAATATATTCTTTCTAATAGTAGCAGGGTGAAACAAATTTAAACATAAAAAATAAATAAAATACTCGGTGGTATAAATTTGTATCCCATATATATATATATAATAAAGTGGTTTGTTCTACAGCATGCGCCGTTTTCCGCATCCAACACGCCAATTCTCTCTATCCAGAATGTCTTGCTCTTGTAGTTGCCTACTGGTCATTGCCTCATCTACTCCCTGCTTCCACGTTCGTCTCGGTCTTCCTCTTCTCCTCCGTCTTTCCGTGGGCATCCAGGTCCATATTTTATGAGGCCACCTATCTTCCGGCATTCTTTTGAGGTGTCCGTACCATATTAATCTCTTCCTTTCTATTCTATCTATTATGTCGTTTTCCATTTTCATTTTGTCCCTTATAGTTGTATTTGGGATATGCTCCAATCTCGACACTCTGCAACTCCTTCTCATCGCATCCATTTCGAGTGCTTGTAATTTTTTTTCGTTTTTCTTATTCATGTCCCATGTTTCTGAATTGTATAGGGCTATGCCTTCCACTATGGACCGATATATATATATTTTTTTGTGTCCTGTTTGATCCCTTTGCTCCACCAGACCCCATTCAGTTGCCCAATAGCTCTTCGACCTTGACAGATTTTATTTTTAATATCCCTCTCACAGTTTGGCTCCTCGCTAAAGACAGATCCCAAATATCTAAATTCCTTACAGTTTTTTATCACTTTTCCATTGATATCCAGATTTTCCCTCTCTGTCCCGACCGTCAGGTATTCTGTTTTTTCAAAGTTTATTTCCAGTCCCCATCTATTATATTCCTCTTCCAGTTTACGGGTCATGTATCTTACGTCATCTATATCTGCTGCAATAACAACTTGGTCATCCGCAAATAATAATGTGTAGAGGTACGACTCGTCAATTTGTAGTCCCATTGATCCACATTTTTTTGTCCATTCTTGCAGGGCATAAGAGACATATATTCGAAATAGAGTAGGAGACAGACAACATCCTTGCAGTAGACCTTTATTTGTTTGAAACTCATCTGATATCTCATTCTTTATTTTAACTGCTGATCTATTTTTTATATATAGATCTTTAACCGCGTCGATATAGCGCCTATTGATTGTTGTTGTCTCCAGTACTTTTATCATATTTTGTCTTGGAACACTATCGTAGGCTTTCTGTAGATCAACAAAAATGAGGTGGGTTTCTAGGTTTCTTCTTGAATATGTTATCCGTGCATGATCTTCCAGCTCTAAAGCCGCTCTGCTCTTCAATGTCGTTCCATTCCTTTTCTATTCTTTCCTTTAGTATTCGTCCATACAGCCTACCAATTGTACTCGTATATATATCTCCCATATATATGCCAAAAGAAATCAATTCTTAATGACCTCTTGTAAGCGATTGGGAATACTATCGATAATGTTTTTGATATAGGCTTGTGGTGTGTTATTCCACTACTCCAAAACCGCATTTTTCAGTTCAGGGTTAGTGGTTCCTGGGGATGTTCAACTCCGAATACGACTTTTTAAGTTGTTCCATATGCGTTCGATGGGGTTGAGGTCTGGACTGCGCGCTGGCCTGGTAATCTTCTAATGCCGACTGTATCCAGGTACTCAGTAACAATTCTGCGACGTGTGAAAGTCGATACACTCGGTGACGACCATCTGGACCAATTAATGATATTCTGGTTTCATCCGTTTCATTACTCCATTGATGCATTGTCAAATCGGTATGTTCGCGAGCAAAACCAAGCCGCTCTCTTCTGTATGGAGGGAGAAGTTGTGGGGCTCGAACAGGCCTGAAAGCTTTTAAATTTCTATCTGCCAGCCTTATTCTAACTGATCTTAGTATCACTGTTACGTTTATTACTTCTTTTAATCGACTACGTATCCAGTGGCGTAGCCAGAAAACTTGCATGGTGGGGGGGGGGGGGGGTCAATCCACAAAACAATTTTTATTAAAATAAATAGTTCAGTTAAATTGTGTTTTTACCCGGAAAGTTTTGGGGTAGCTGTAATTTCTTCGATCCTTTGTTTTTTGTTGCGCTGAATCCTAATCAGAGGCTTGTTAACAAAATTTCGTCACGGAACACTGACAAAAATGCAAAGAAAGGCAAAAAAATCTTATTTCGGTTTTTGGTTATAACTCGAAAACTATTAACTTTTCGTAAATAATGGTCGGAGAGCCTTAAAACAACCGAATTTATAAGATTTTTTAAAAATTTCTGAAATTTTTTGACTTTATAATCTTTAAACGTCTCTATCTCCGTAAATCATGGTCTGATGAGAGCCTTAAAACAATCGTATTCATAAGATTTGTTTTTTTAATTGCTGAAATTTTTTGTCTTTAAAATCTTTAAATGTCTCTATCTCCGTAAATAATGGTCTGAGAGCCTTAAAACAATCGAATTTATAAGGTTTAAAAAAAAAAAATCTGAAGGAAATATCCTTTGTAGAAAATTTTATGAACTTTCATTTTGAAAAGGAAGGTTATTTACGAAAAGCTGATCGTTTTGGAGTTATAAGCAAAAAAAACGCCAAAAATGAGATTTTTTATCTTTTTTTGCATTTTTGACAATGTTCCGTCACGAAATTTTGTTGGTGAACCTCAGATTCGGATCCAGCACACTAAAAAACATATACGATCAACAAATCAAAACTACCCCCAAAATTTTCTCACGAGGGGCCCTTTAGACATCAATTTAATTTGAGTAAAAAGGTACTTAAAGAAATTAAAAAAAAAAAAAAAAACATAATTCTTGATTAAACATATGAAATATATTTAATTACAGTTAGTTTGCCATAAGAAAAGGTTTGTAGTTGCCTTCACTCATCCCATGAACCCCGCCCTTGGGGAGGCTCTGACCCCCAAAACCTCCCCCGGGGCTACGCCTTTGTACGTATCTCAGAAGCTTATATAAAGCGATTTTTTAAAATTCGGGTCCATAAAACGATCATCCCGAGCTAAAGTTCACCTTTTTCAGCCTTAACTCCATCGAACACATATGAGACAACTTAAAAGGACGCATTTGGAGTTGAACACCCCCACCAACCACTCACTATACCTGAACTGAAAGATGCGGTTTTGGAGGAGTGGAATAACATACCACAAGCCTATATCAAAAATATTATCGATAGTATTTCCAATCGCTTACAGGTGGTCATTAAAGCCAGAGGAGGTAACACAAGTTATTAAAATGTTAAATTTAATAAATAAATTTAAAAAATTAAGAGCTGATTAAAAAATGGTTTTCATGTAAAAATGACATGATTATGATTATGATTTTTTAAATATTTTATGATCTTAGAAATTGAATGTAATAAATAAATTAATTGAACATTTGTTTAATTGTAAAATATTTAATAAAACTTAGACGGTCGGTTAATTGTGCCGCTGAGCGTATTTATATTTTGTATATATTTGTGTAATGTGTATATGTTAATTTGTGTCAAGCAGAGGACAACTGCATTGATTTCTCTTTATGAATCAACAACTCTGGTAATCTCGGAAAAACAAAATATTTTCAATTATAATTTAATTGTTCAGTATAGTTTTTAAGTTTTGACTTTCATTATCAGTATTTTTAATAATTATAAATATTCATTCTGTTGTTTTGCTCATGAGTTCGATAGGCGTGACATCTCTTCAAGATTTAGACAATTATGGAATTATAGAATATAGAGTGGTAATTGATGAGGCAGTCCAAAAAAAGAAGATAATTTATACTATCTTTTATTCATAAACCGACGTTTCGGAGGCTATTCCCTCCTTCTTCAGTGTCTGTAATTAATTAAAATGGGATTTGGCCATCATTACAAACAAGATCATCACAATTTTTTTTATATAAATACAATTAATATATAATTATATATATATATTTTTTTTTAATCAAAAATATTCTACTCACTTTGAAAAGTCAGTGAAGGAAATCCAAAGCGACATTCCTTTCTGTCTCCTCTTTCAGTGGCAGTAACAATAATCCCTCTCCATTACTTAATTACAATAATATATTGTATTTCATTCTCAGCAGAATTATAATGTAGTAATGATTTGGAAATTTTGATATAAATATATATCATTAGCCAAATCCCCTCCCAGATAAAACGTGCGCCTAGTGGTTGTGCGCATAATTATTTGATTTATACAGTACAGTACTTTTCAAAGTGAGTAGAATATTTTTGATTAAAAAAAAAATTATATAATTATATATTAATTGTATTTATATAAAAAAAATTGGGATGATCTTGTTTGTAATGATGGACAAATCCCATTTTAATTAATTACAGACACTGAAGAAGGAGGGAATAGCCTCCGAAACGTCGGTTTGTGAATGAAGGTTAGTATAAATTATTTTCTTTTTTTTTGGACTGACTCATCAATATCCACTCAATTTCACTCATCAGTCCGTCTCCAAAAATTACTCCAATCTTAATAATTACTAGAGATTGTGGTGTTGGTGCAAGGTGAAACATCTTTAATAAAGATAAGAGTAAATAAATATTATATTTAATATTGATTTACTACGAGTTAAGGATTCTAGGTCACTTTTTTAATGTGAAATTTTACTCCAATCTTATTATAGAATATGCATTATACATGTAATGTAAGAGCAAATTAACTCCTCCAGAAATTTATTACCAAAAATTCTCTAAAATAATACTTTTACTTCACCATTAGTATCTTTGATTTTCGCCAATACCCAATTGGATGTGGGTAAATTCATTTGATTAGTAACTAAGCGGTATTTGTTTAAGAAGTGGTTAATATGCTAACAAGTGGGAATATGAAAATTTGAAAATGCCCTCATTTAATAGACTTCCTTACAGCCCTTGAAAACGACCCCAGAAATAAATGACGAAACGTCGGGCATTCTGATGAGGTTTTTTCGTTTAAGATGCCCAACTTAAATTTTTGTTTTCGATAAACAACTCAAACACAGGAGCATCAATGTGGTCAAATTAATTGTAGAATGGATTGTATTTGTCTCTTATGAAATTTAGAAAAAATGTTGATATTGATTTTCGACGGCAAGGTGAGTGGTTTCTCAATTTAGCAATCAGATTGCCCAAAATATAAACTCGAAAAGATAGAACTGGACCCGGATGCTGAGATCCGGCTTATGTTGCCCGCTACTCATCTCTCAACAGAAACAAGATAAACTCGTATAGCCACAGGTCGTCGTCTTTTTTTCATATTTTTATTTTATGAAATAATAGGAAAATAATGTATTTAAAGATATTATTGATCTAATAGATTGATTTTACATAATTTGTTATTTTGCCTTGGGAAATTCGTGAGGTTTATTTAGCCCACGAGCTGGAGCTCAAAAATTAAAGAAAAAAATATACTAATTCTGAATTATAATTTTAATTGAAATAAAAAAAAAAAAAAAAAAAAAAAAAATATTATATTTTTTTCTTTAAATTTTTGAAGAACTCTAGGTACCTCGTGGGCTAAATAAACCTCACGAATTTCCCAAGGAAATTTCTACACATATAATATAGCCATTAAAGTGCATCTACATAATTTTTTGTATTTAAAATTAAACTCAATTGAGCTTTAATTTTGATTTTATCATATCAACATTTTGCAATGTTTCGACAATAAAATTTTTGAAAAGTACTTACCTATTAATATTTTTTACCACCTTTTTTATCTTATGGATATTACTTAAGACAAAGCCTGACATATAACTAGAGGGGATTGAATTTCAAATAAGAATTTTAGGTACCAACCACGCAAATATAATTTTTTTTAAATGGTGTTATTATTTAATTTATGTTAAATAGAATATTATTATAAATATTAATATCCTAAAATAAATATAATATATTTTATATTAGATTTTGGGAGGAGGACCAATACTGACCCACGCATCCGAAACAAGACCAGATACGGCCAAAACTAGGCAGATGTTGGAAACGGTCGAGATGAAGGCCCTCAGAAGAATCCTTGATCTACCTCTGTTTAATAAGCAAAGAAGTGAAGACATCAGGGAAAAATGTGGAATTCAAAAGATCGATAACTGGATCAAATGTAGAAGAGAAAATTGGTACACACATGTGGAAAGAATGAGCGAAGACCGAATTCTCAAGAGAATTTTAACGAATAAACCAGCAGGCAAGAGAAGCAGAGGTCGACCTAAAAAACGCTGGCAGGACGAGTTAGAATAAACAGACCATAGGTCTACTAAGAAGAGAAGAAGATATGGTTGATTGAAAAAAAAGAAGAGAGTTTCGATTCTTTTATTTATGTCATCGTTTTCAAGTATGAGATAACCAGAGGCATACAACTAATAAAACACTTTGTGCATAAAAAATTAATTCATCATCATCATCATCATCAGCCTGTCGATATCGACAATCCACTGCTGAATATAGGCCTCTTTCATCAACTCAATTTTATTATTCAACATAAGCCTTCGAGGGCGATACAACGAGTATAGCGATTTTTCAACTTTTCGATACCACTTTTATAGTACGATTTCTCTTTCTCGTCAAAATAGGCCTCAGTTTCAGCGATTACTTCATCATTGGACTTCTTTTGGATTCTGGTGTGTAATAGTGAAGCCATGTCTCATCCATTGTCATATATCGACGATAGAATTCCATTTTATTGCGGTTTAACAGCGCCTCTGAAGCATCGATTCGTTGTTGTTTTTGTTCGACTGTGAGCTCACTCGGCAACCAATTTGCACAGAGCTTTTACATACCCAAATGTTCGTAAAAAAATGGTAAAAACACTACCATCTGATATCTTTACAATGTCAGCTAGCTCGTGCACTTTCAATTTGCGATCGTTCATAACCAATTTGTGGATTTTTTTCATGTTTTCTGGAATAACAGCCTCTTTTGGGCGTTCATTGCGCTCTGCATCATTTGTGCTAGTACGACCACGTTTAAATTCAGCAATCCACTTCTCTACCATTTGTCTCGATGGAGCAGAGTTCGGATAATGTTTATCAAGCCATTGTTTGGTTTCCACTGTATTTTTTTTCATCAAAAATCAATGCTTTATTAAAACTCCAAATTCACTTTTTTTTCAATAACAAAAGGTGCTTCACACAAAATGCTATAACTCGCGAATCAATAGTCAGATTGCTGTCAAATTTATACACGTATCGTTTGAAGGTTAGTACTAAATAAAAATCATATGGAAAAATTCTAGTAACGCCATCTATGTGTCATCCTACGGACTTTTGAATGACCTAATATACATTGGACGATTATAGTTCGATTCGTACATTTTGTTGTATTATTTATATTCAGCGGACGGTTCGAATCGACCGATAATCGTCCAATGCGTACGTAGCTTAAGAATTTATTATGATTCTTCTTCTTTTTTTTTTTTGGGGGGGGGGGGGGGCCAAAAATTTAGTTTTTTTATTGATATTCAATGAACGACATAGTAAATAAAAACAAACTAGTCAAATCGGATTAAAAGAAATGTAAATCAGTTTCTTCTAACAAGAGGTAATCAATAAGCACTAAGCAAACAATTTCAGGACAGGTTCGCTCACTAAGTCGACCATAGAGGGGTCACTTAAGTATTCAAATGTATTCAATCATTTGTTCTATTTGAGATAAACTTATATGATTAGTCGGTCCAATTATTCTGCTCTTCTAGATCTCCTAATGAAAATGTTTAGACATAATAGTCATAATAGTTAATATTTTGATTCGTAAACATGATGTGGAACAGACCGAACAGGTTCTCGTTGTCAATGAGACAAAATTATCATCTCTATAAATCTCTTGTAAACTGTAATATTAAACATAACTATCGGTAAATGATTAATTGTTCAAGGTTCCCTTATCATAGTTTTAATAATTATTTATTGCTATTTTTGTTTGAATTCAATTTAACAATAAAGTTTTCATGACTATCGAAACCAAGAAATACATATATAGAGAGAGATACACGCAGAGACAGAAAAATTATGCTTAAAAATTATGTTTTTCCATATGTTTCAGTTATTTCTTCTGAGTAATAAAATCAACTGGTGTGATCACAACACGACTTTCACATTCTCACTTATTTGAAATCATCGCGAAACTTCTAATTTACAACCCCTTCCTTTATTTCAATCGGATTAAAATGTATAAACGACTAATAACTCATGAGACTTGGTAAGTACACCAATTTAAAAAAAATGTTTGTACCGTTTTTAAAAAAATCAAAAAAACGAAAAACATTCATGTAAATGTCAACTTTCAATGACTGATTTATTGCGCCACGCAGAGGGGGCAGCCCTTTACAAAAAGAAAACAGATTTTTTTACAGATAGAGTGCAACTTCTCATCAGCCGTCCAAATAATAATGCCAGATGTTGTGGCTATTTGTGATTAAAGTACATTTATGGGCGCCTATGACACAACTCTAGAACCGAGGCCAGAATGTTGGGAGCGCAAAAAGCGCCCCACAACTGTGCAATGCTATTAATAAAAAACAAATAAATACTACAAACAAAAAAAAAGCTTACTGTACCCCTTATAGCCTATATCGAGCTCAAGTTTCGAATTTCGTAGCTCTGAGAGTTATGATTGCGAAACGCAGGTGGTACATACATACATACGTACGTACGCACTGATCAATGGATTTGGTCACTTTTTGGCCCCTGGGGATACGGTTTTATATCCTAAATCTGGTTTCAAACTATTAAAGGGCATCGATTACTTCCAGCTAGATGTCACAAAATGAAATTAAATTTTTTCATCTCAGAGATACAAAATCTCAAAGAGTCAGGACCCTGGCAGGCGATCTTAATACTTCACATTATATTCATCTCTGAGATACAAAATCTCAAAGAGTCAGGACCCTGGCAGCCGATCTTAATACTTCACATTATATTCTATAGAATATAAATGTGAAAGTAAAAAGATTAAAAATTTTTAAGTAAACACAAAATTTCGGCCGTCTGACCATCAAAAAAATTTATTCTCTCAGACTAACTATTAATTTCATGCAATGAAGATCTGACAATGAATAATCGGCTCCTATAGATTAATTCTTTTATAAAAAAATATTCTAAAAACGATTATTAAATTTCACAACGTTTCGAGAGAAATTCTCTCAAAAAAACAACTATTTTTCAAATTTTCAATTGTTAAAAAGAGAATTTCTCTCGAAAATTTAGTAAAGGTTTTGAGATTGTTTTTTATAAAAGAATTGTAAGTATCTATTTATTTAGTCCAATAAAACAAAATATTTTTTTCAAAATTTCAATATAATATCAGAAGAACTTTTGTATAGATAAGATTCATTAAACATGGCATTTAAGGAGAAAATTTTAATTAAATTTGTTGGTTATGTTAAACATTCATGTCTTGTCTCTGGTAAAACGTAACTTTGCTAGTGGTCGATTCTCGTGGGACCAAACCTATGCAAATTGCTATACGGAAAACAATTAAAGGGGGCTCAGAAAAGATCAAAGATTTAATTTTAAACGTCTGTGCTTGAATCAACTCGAACCTCCCCATTAGGTTTGCGCCATTCCAACTCAATTAGATGCCTTTTTAGCTATTGGAGACTTTGTTAATCTCTAGTCAGCTGAGTCAATTAAATAGACATTATTAAAAAGATTGGTCGCCTGGCCATTTAGAAGAAAGGCAAATTGATTCATACAATGACTGCGTAACGATATACGCATCTCTGTTTAATTGGATTTGAATTGGTTTCGATAAAAAAAATATATTTCATTGACTTGGAAGTTACTATTATTTAAATTTAATTTAAATTAATAAATATTAGTGATTATTATACTTATATAATTCAAATTGATTTCAAAACATTGCTGTCATTTCTTCACATGTTGATCTGACAAAATCGCAATTTGATTACCTAAACGTTGTTTTTATTTGTAATATTATCGTTTTGAGATTCATGATAAGATTAAAGATGGACCGATAAAATTTCATTAATATAAAAGTTGTTTTATAGAGATTTACTACATCCATAATTATTCTAAGCTAGTTCAATTGCAAATTACTAATGTTTCACAAATAGTTAGGTACTATACCAACATGTGAATATTCTGGGTTTTGACCACGCTATATAAATATATTATATAATATAATCTATAAATGAATAATTTGATAACCTTAATACGGATGTTGTGTTGAGACCTTGGATAATTCTATAAAACATAAAGAAAAGTAAATTTTAATTACTAATGAAATTCACGAGATATTGTCATTTACATGATACAAGTTGTTAGGGATAATTTTTAACACATGGCAGAAGGGTTGTATTCAGATTCCTCGGTCGGTAGGTTAGTTAGTACTTTTATACATACTTAACATAAGTCAGTGTTTCCAAACGTGGGGACCACGCCCTACTGGGAGGCAATTTGATTGTTAAGGGGGTAATTCAAAAATGGGCTCGTCCAGATAAATATAAAAATCTACAAAATTAGTTGACCATATTTGAAAAATGTTATCAAAATTTGAGTAGCTTCAGCAAGATATAATTTTTAGAGAGCAAAGAGGAAAATGGAGTGTTAAGTATGAAAACAGCTAATTAAATATAAAATCAACAAGGTAAGTATGTAAACAGCAAGTTAATTAGGAAAACGAGGAGTTAACTAAGAAATCTGAGAGTTAAGTATTTAAACCGTGAGTTTAGCATGAAAACAGCTAAATATAAATATGAAATCAACAAGGTAAGTATGTAAACAGCAAGGTAATTAGGAAAACGAGGAGTTAACTAAGAAAACTGAGAGTTAAGTATTCCCTAGTAGCACAATGTTTCATACTATATAGTAACTATATAGTGCCTATATAGATTTCAAGAATCTATATAGTCGCTATATAAAGTTTAAGTTAAATACTTAACTCACGGTTTAAACCTTGAGTTAAGTATGAAAACAGCTAATTAAATATGAAATCAACAAGATAAGTATGTAAACAGCGAGTTAATTAGGAAAACGAGGAGTTAACTAAGAAAACTGTGAGTTAAATATTTAAACCTTGAGTTTAGTATTTAAACAGCTAATTAAATATGAAATCAAGAAGGTAAGTATGTAAACAGCTAGTTTAATATGAAAACGGGGAGTTACGTGTGAAAGTTAATTAGGAAAACAAGAAGTTAAGTATTTAAACCGTAGTTAAGTATGAATCAGCTAATTAAATATGAAATCAACAATGTAAGTATGTAAACAGCTAGTTTAATATGAAAATGGGGAGTTAAGTGTGAAAGTTAATTAGGATAAGTAAGGAGTTAAGTAAGAAAACTGAGAGTTAAGTATTTAAACCGTGAGTTAAGTATGAAAACAGAAAATTAAGTATGAAATTAACAAGGTAAGTATGTAAGCCGAGAGTTTAATATAAAAAAGTATTGAAAAATTGTTAAATCGTTATAAATTATCCAAAAACTGAGTAACATAGGCTCAAAAAAAATCAGTCGAATTGAGAACCTCCTCATTTTTATTTTGAAGTCTGTTAATAAAATATACACTTAAATGTATGTATATTACTATAGAAAATATACTGATCAATCAAATTTTGTTTTTGTAATTATATTTATATAAATAATAATTCATTTTTAGAATATAAAAATTTTGTATATTTTACATAGGGGGAATGAGAATTTTAGAAAGGCTTAGGTGGAATATTGCACAAAAAAGGTGGGAAACACTGCTTTAGCTCAAAAAAATTCCCCCCGTGCGAACAAATCTAAAATAGAAATTTTAAAACACTAAAATGCTTTAATCAACTATTATTATTTTTAAAATTATCTAAAATTTAATTAACTCTCATTAAGATATGTTTTAATAGTAAGCGCCTGATGAAGCAACCAGCAAAACAAAACGTTCTTTTGAGTGTGCATCCTAACTCTACGGCCAAAACGAAAAATAAAAATACTTAATAAGTCCAAAAGAATGAATATAAAAAAAAAACAAGTAGAAACAATATCTCGGATGCCCTGACACAACTAGATACCCAACACGCTTCCTTTTTAACCGACTTCAAAAAAGGAGGAGGTTCTCTATTCGACTGAATTTTTTTTTGTCTATGTTACCTCATATCTCCGCCAATTGTCAACCGATTTTGAAAAAAAAATTTGCATTGGGTTCAGTCTAGCTTCCGATTGGTCCCGTTTTTTTTATTGGTATTAGACCTTTTTTGTTAGGTTTGTTCGGGCCTAACTTCTTTGTTTATGAACCGATTTCGATGATTCTTTTTTTATTGGAAAGGGGGTATCTTAGGGATGGTGCCATATTAATTTGGTCAAGTTCTGATGATATGATCAACGACGAAATAACGTAAATCTCCAATTCTTATGAGCAAATAATCGAAATTATAATAAATAAAATCTTTTATAAAAAAATCTTAAAACATTCATTTAAGCTCCTCAAACGTTTAGAGAGAATTTCTATATTTATGATTTGAATTTTATTATCATTTTCTTATTCATTCGCCCGACCCTTTCTCTTACGAGATGCATGCAAGGTATTATATTAAGTCACTATTAATAACATCACTAAAAAGAGAAAAATAAACATAATTTTAAAGAAAAAAATAAAACCGACTTCAAAAAAATTAAATGCAACAAATAAAATACACTAAAAGGTATAAAATATTGATTATCTTATTTAATTACAACTAAACGACGAAATATTAACTTGAAATTACTTTTTGAAGTCGGTGCCAAACAAACTATACCTATAAGCGAGCGTACCCGCCAAACGTACTAGGTAAGATCCGTCGAGTGCGATTCATAAAATGTATATGTTTGGCACCGACTTCAAAAAGTGATTTCATGTTAATATTTCGTCGTTTAGTTGTAATTAAATAAGATAATAATTATTTTATACCTTTTAGTGTATTAATTTTTTTGATGTCGGTTTTATTTTTTCTTAAAAATTATTTCGGACTCAAGGTTTATCTCTTATTTCCCCTTTATTGTAACAAAAAAATTCAAACAGATCTGTCGCTAAAGAAGTTTCACTTCAATAACTCTATGTAAAAAGACCTATATCTTAAGTAAGTGATTTTGCAAATCTTAACCTATAAATTTCTCGAAATAATGATTGTGACAGTTACCCTCTTTGTGCTTTAGTATGGCAGTATATTGTACCGAGTAATGTTAACTTCTAATTAATCAGTAAGGATAAGTGAAAGTTATAAACCATAATTTTAAAAAGGTATGGGAATAAAAAGGGAAGCTATCTAACTTAAGAGAATAGATTTTTATTTGACACTTTTAAACAAAGCGAGAAAAAAATGACTTGAGAATGTAGGAAGCGGTTTGCTATTCTCTCTTGTTGATTGTTTTGTCTGAGGTCTCAGCTGGATGATGCATGCATCTGTTTGAATTCTCGCAGACGCAGACTCTGCAGTTGTTCGTTTGGTGAGAGTACTTGTGGGAATATATGTATGTATGCATCATCATGCAGCAGCAACGATTGAAAGCCGCGCCTTAAATCTTCGCATAGCTCAGCCAAATACACAAGATAATAGATGAAATAAAGAATAGAATAATTAATCGCGAAAGAAAACATGTAATGTTCAAAGAAGACATTAATGGGAAACGAAAGAATATATTGAAAGGGTAAATTGAGGAGATAATAAATAAACGAAGTGTTAATTAATATACGAGTTGATTTATCGAAAGGTGTTGGAGTCTTTTTGTTCAATTATAATTAATAAAATTAATCATATTAAATAAAAATTATAAAGGATTAAACATTGGTCACCAACAAGGGACGAATTTCAGCTACATAAAGCATGGAAGATTTTATAAATATATTTAATAAAATGTAATTTGTAAATGAAATTTTGCAAAAATCAAGATAATGTAAGATTAAAATGTTTTAAAATTAATACCTTTAAAAATTGTCCATGTCACTTTTTAGGGTTCCGATCAACCAAAAAATGGAACCCTTTTAGTGTAGCTACAGCGTCTGTCCATCTTTCCGAACAGTGTAGATCGTAAACTAATTAAAATACAAAGTTGAAATTTAAAAGAGGTATGTAAGTACTTATTTATTTTTTCCAAATTAAAATTTTAATCGAATAATTATTTTGGGGTGGGGCAAATTGTACTTATGTGGTGTCAAAAATAAAATAAAATATTTCTTTATCATGCAGTGTGGGGTATGTAAATAAATATCTCTTTTAAGTAGAATTGGTATAAAAACATTTTTTTAATGATCTTCAATTATAATATATTATGTTAGAGTTCGTGGCTGTGATGAAACTGTATTAGATGAAGGAGGAGGTATCAGCCAAAGGGTCAAATATTTAATTCTAAAGAAATTTTTTTATATAAACTCATTAGATTCATTCTGAATCTTTGAGGACAGGCACGTTATAAATTTACATGAAGCTACAATTTTTTATTTTTGACAAGCCTTGGTTCGATCATATATGTCTACCGCATTTTGTGTATAACTTTAAGACTAAACAACCAACTTGGTCAACTTGTAATATTATGATAATAAGCATAAAATATATCAATATTAACATCTATTTGTAAATTTTGTAGCCCAATTAACTGAAGATGGCCAAATAAATTCAGATCGAAACATTCAGGCTGTTTTATTGAACCCATGGCATCCAACTTTGGCTGATACATCCTCTTTCATCTAATATAATATATTATATAAATTAGGTACCGATACTTCGGTATTGAAACTTTAATGAGTCTAAAAAAGTAGTTTTTAGAAAAGGCGTCTTCGTTTTTAACCCATTTTGATTAAGACTAGATTTAATGAGATGATTGAATTTATACCAGTGGTGGTTGGTGACTTTTCAACTAAGGGATAGTGTCCAAAAAGTACCCTTCATTTTTTGAAATATTATTTTAAATTTTTTGCAAATTTCATCAAATACGGCATCATTTTCGTTATTTTTCAAATTTAACATTAGTTTTTTAAAAAATATATTTTGGGAGTGGGGGTAGGAGTCAGAAATGAATTCTTGTGACTTAAACTTCACAGTCCCTGAGATGGAAATCGACTATCTTCCACAATGAATCAGCCTGTCCTATAAGAAAATCTTAAATTTCTAGTAATACTATTGCTTTAACCAAGCTATGACTTGTATATGGGACTCTTAGTTATTTCTGATCTTATATATTGAGAGTTGGCAGAAATGGATTAGTCCAGAAATTTTCGAATCATTTTTATTTATTCCTTTTTTAAATTAATTCTATTTTAATAATTTCTCAGTGAGAACAATTTTGATTAGACTAAAACTCGTCAGAACTTGTCTTTGAACAGGAAGATACACCAGGCAGAGGCTTAAAACCTTCTATCGGCACCCTTTTAGGAAAAACCATTCATTTTAATTACCCCTTGAAACTATCCAACAATTTTATTTCATTTTGAGAACCAATCTACTTTTCAAAAGAAAAAAAATGTTTTTTATAGAATTATTTGAAATAACGGACAATAATTTGAAAATGTAAAAATCCATCCTGAAATTCTGAAGTCGACCTTATTATAAATTTTTGAAAATAGTCTAAATGTTTGAAATTTTAGAGATGCTCCGCATCCACAGCATCCATGGAAGCTAGCATATTTTAATTTAGACAGGGCTGCCCCCTTAGCTTCATAATCCCCCGAATTTTATTCAGTTCTAAAGAATTAAAAGTGATTTTTATTACTTTTCGTTGAAGTTAAAAGACTTGACCGCTTTTATTTTTAGCATATAAGCACATAGCTAAAATGCAACAATTTTCAACCCCCTTCCCCCAGAAATTTAAATGACGCACTCTGCCTCTTAACCCCCTCCCCTGTGAGCACCCCTGATTTAGAAATAAAGATAAGCTTCCCGGGGTGCCGGGGCGCACAGTTTAAGTACTAGTATTATTATATAGCTGGTCAAATATTTGCAGCGAGTCGGGCTTGAACCCGCGCTAGCTTTATTAGAAGACATGCTCTAAACCACTCGGCAAACTTGACCCTTAACGTAGCATACTGAAGCCTTATAGGACAAAGTATTGTTTCTTACTCCTCTAACCAGCGGTATAAACTCGCATTCATTTTTTATTGAATCGTTTTATCTTTTTATAAGTTTGTTAGCATATAGGTGTAAAATTTTGTAATAGCTTTGTTCTTCTATGTTTACTACTATTTTTCTGAAAATTCCTATGACATTTTTAAACATATTCATTGATACGTGATTGATTTACTGATCACTCAAGGATCTTGCCTATTCGAATCTATTTTGATTCTGAAAACTGGAGACAGGCAAAGAATATTAATTTTATATTTATTCAAAGGTGACCTGGCCATGGCATGGATCTAACTGATTCTCAATAGTAACACAATATACTTACATTCTTTTAAGGAATCGAAGACAAATCTAAATTACTAAATGGTTTATTTGTTGAGCGAAACAGAGTTGTTGAAAGGGAAAATCAAAGACTATGTTTAATCTATACACACACTCAAGGGTGGCAAACAATATAAATTGCCCCCCTCTTCTCTGAATAAAGAAAAATTTTAATTGCTGTTGTGAACATTGACCAGATCGCTTGTTTATTGTGTCTAGAGAGTCAAATAGGAATTGCAAACTAGAAACTAAATAAATCTTTATTTAATTTTATTTGACTCTCCAATTCCCTGAAAATTTATTTGCGTTTGCCTATGCCTATTTGAAAATAATTTAATTTTATGTATTTAGCTCTTTTAGTTATAAAGTGTAATCAAAAACAAAACATTTAATATATTTATTTAATTTTTTTTATTTAAGAATATAGTTTCAAAAGCCCTGCTTTTATCTTGATGCTTTTTATAAATATAGTCCAAGAGCCCACGACCCATTTTTCATGAAGTGTTTGATTCAAGTAGATATTTCACCTAGAGGTAATTAATAGCATAGATGAGTAGGGAATCGGCTGTTTTTTTGATCTACCTGGGTACTGCTGCTACTGCGCATAGGATAAAGTTGTAAAAAAATGTTCGCCAAAAAAAAGTGTTTGATTCACAATCCAACAAATACTATTCGACAGTTAAGTTGATTTTAAATTAAAAATTAACTAAGCCAGACACTTTTAGTGGGGGCAACACTGAGCCAAACAACCCTAAAGTTGCTTTTTTACAAATAACAAAAATGTAACTTTAGGGTTGTCTGGCTCAGTGTTACCCCCCTAAAAGTGTCTGGCTTAGTTCATTTTTAATTTAAAATCAACTTAACACAAACACTTTTTTTGGCGAACATTTTTTTACAACTTTATCCTATGCGCAGTAGCAGCAGTACCCAGGTAGATAAAAAAAAACAACCGATTTCCTACTCATCTATGCTATTAATTACCTCTAGGTGAAATATCTACTTGAATCTAACACTTCATGAAAAATGGGTCGTCGGCTCTCCGACTAACATATTAATTGTTGTCTTTTGAGTAATAAGTCACTATTAAACATTCATACCAGGGGCATACTTATGTGACCTCTTCTGCCTTGATATTATTATCTAATTGTAAGTAAATGTGAATATATAAGATCATGAAAATCAACTCTGAAATATATTTTAAAATTGGTGTTGTTATCGTAGATGCTAAAAAATTTTTTATATGGTTGATTCTTGGGAGCTTGAACTTTGAAATAATTGTATGTTAAGTTTTTAAAAGTTACAACGTTTCGTCGATTATTTTTTGGCTTCTTCAGGCAATATTTAAGTATTCGTGAGTAAAATGTAGTTCAGGAGGTTAACCTTAAAAATTTCCTGAAGAAGTCGAAAAACAAACGACGAAACTTTGCAACTTTTAAAAACTTAACATCCAATTATTTCAAAGCCCAAGATCCCAAGAATCAACCATAAAAAAATATTTTTAAATGTTTTTTCCTGATATTTGTATTGTAATAAATACCTATCATATTTTTATAAAATTCATAGATTTTTCCAAAAAATATTTGTCCCTCCCCACCTACGAGAATTTTTTTAGCTACTTAGTATGTGCCTACTGACGTAAATATTCGCTATTTAAACTTGATAAACATTTAATTGCGACTCTTTGCTCAAAAGCAAAGAAAAATATGTAAAGAGGCTGAAAATGAAAGGAACTCCTTGTAAACTAAAATCTCAAATATTTTTTAATTTTAATTATAAAATTTGATTGATTTATACGTATAAAATCCCAATTATATTATATGTAAGTTTTTTAGTTGGATATTGAATTCAATACGTTGCTAAGGATATAGTTTAATAATATGAAACCTTACTTGGTTATTTCTTCGGGTTAGTGGCCGGATGTCTTCGAAGTCTCAGAAAGAACATCTTTCTGTCAGTCTCATTGGCATGCAAGCTCGTGAGGGGGTTTTAGTAGCTGAACTTGAATAAGAAGAGCCCGGCCCATTCGCTCCATGTGACATTTGGCCAAATGGGCAGGACCACGATCGGAAAATGGCCCGAGGATAAGCACGATCAGCTGGACTCCACAATCTCATTTTATTTTCAGAATCTCCACACATCTTACAAATCGAACGAGACAGCATTCCCACTCATTCGTTCATCGAAATGTATGCTAATTGCCACTTCTTCAAACTTCAATAAATAAATAGAAATGTTTTGCATAAACTTTCTCTAGAAATTTTTTTGGGTAACGGATATATTAGCTATGCTATTAAAAATGCTGTCATAAATTATTAAAAATACTGTCAAAAAGTATTAAAAACAATATATACGTAAAATAGAAATATCTTCAACTTCCAAAAGAGCTTTCAAAAAGTGATTTTTTTTTTGAGATATTCATACGAAAATATACTCTTTTAACTCTTTATGAAATATTCTATTTAAAATGAGTTTAGTTTTTTGAAAATTAATATTTATTTTCCCTAGAAATTCTCGATCAAGTTGATAAGAGTCCCCCCTTATCATCAATTTCCCTTCCAAAAGAGCTTTCAAAAAGTTTTTTTTTCGAGATATTCAAACGAAAATATACTCTTTTAATTCTTTATGAAATATACTATTTAAAATGAGTTTAGTTTTTTGAAAATTAATATTTCATTTAATCTAGAAATTCTCAATCAAGTTTATAAGTCTGCCCCCTTATCATCAACTTTTTTGTTTGTATTATGTTTAGTGACAAAAGCCGCCACTTGCAACACTGGATTGAATATTTTCAGGATCCTGGGTCATTTAAATGTGACATGGCTCTTCTATATAGTTTTGCGTTCTATTTTTGAACTTCTGCAAAATTAGGAGATTTTTCACTTGTTGACTAAAGACAAAGACAAGTGGAAAATAAAATGGTTACTATGTACAAGGTTAACCAATCAATGAAAGCCTCAAAAGTAACTCATTTCATCATAGTCATAGAAAAAAAATAGACCTGTCTTCTATGTGCCAAATCATTAATTATGCATTTCTGAAATAAAATGATTCTTAAACAAAATTAATATATAATATATAATGATTTATGTAAATATAAAGGATAATAATAAATAACAAAATATAGTCTGTTGAAAAGAAATAAATCTTTAGTAAAATATTAAATTTCGATAAAGAATAAAAAACAATTGACTACTCACTACTGTATTGTATTGTGGTGATGAAGACTTAACAGAATTGCAATATATCTCATGTCGAGATACTCGCAATTAAACTCCCGTCTTGATCTAAATTTATTATTCTCTACGATCTCTAAGATAAATTACAAATGTAGCAATTGTAGGCGAAATGATTCATTTCCTTTTGATTCAAGTTACTACTATGTCTTTTTCTAAAACTATTTTTATTTACATAGGTGAATTGATTGCACTTTTTTGTCTGAATTAAGGAAAAATGCCAAAATTGTATAAATATGCCCTCTATTTAAATGTTAAAAAATGGATATCTAAAGTAAATTTAGCAAAAAATTCAAATATCCACTAAAAATGGCAACTATTTATAATAACTATAACTATTAGGTTCTAATATTATTTTTATAAACAAAAATATTATATACTTGTGCTGTGTCAGAGAAAAATTATATTTACAACACGTATAAATTTTCAAAATAGGCTTGGTTTCTGGTACAAATTTTCTATCATGGTTCATATATTTAGTTCAAGCTGTTCGTTGACAAAAAAAAAATCTTAAATTCTTTTTCCTCAAAATTTTATTAAAATTTCACTAGAATAATTAGTTTTCTTTTAATTTAATTTACTACTTTATATATATAAATTTCAACATCCACGCGATACTGACCCAATGAAAAATAATATTTATAATTAAAAAAGACTGATGATGAATGCCAAGTCTTCGAAACTATAGTCTCAAACAAATACATAATATATATACATATTAGGGTGGTCCTTATTTTGGGTAATTTCGAATTTTTACGCCGACAAGGAAATAAATAAAAAAAAAATATCCCCCAAGTTTCAAGTCTCGATCTCAATTATACCCTGTGCTCCCAGCAATGTAATAAAAAAAAAATATCCCCCAAGTTTCAAGTCTCGATCTCAATTATACCCTGTGCTCCCAGCAATGTAATCTAAATAACATAGGGTTTTTGCCATTGAAAAATCTAAAAGTAGCTATCCCTCAGAATTTTTACAGATTTTTAGCTATTATAATTTTGGAGTCTATAACTTAGTAACACTAAGATATAGCAGTAATTTATCTAGCTGTAACTCCAAAATTATAATAGCTAAAAATCTGTAATAATTCTGATGGATAGCTAGTATTATAAGGATAAAGTTTTCATAATTTCAAATTTTTTGAACCATTACTTTGGCCAGAATAAAAAATTGATATTATAATGCCAATAACCCCATGTTATTTACATGAGAAACTTACATCGCTGGGGGCACGGGTTATAATTGAGATAGAGACTTGAAAGTTGGGGGATATTTTTTTTTATTTATTTCGAACCATATTAGCCCTTGTCAGCGTAAAAATTCGAAAATTCGCTAATTAAAGACCACCTAATAGATATATTGATATATATGTGTGTATGTCTATTTGCAGAGGACAACCTCTTTGTTTCTCTTTATATTTGAACAACTCTACTACTCTCGGAAAAATAAAAACTTTTCAATTAGAACTATTCATATTTCTTTATCTGGCTCAAAGGCAAATGCTTTGTCTCTTTCGATCATTTGCTTGGAATAAATTGTAACAGCCGTTAACGATTTATACCAACATTTGAAGTCAAAGAAACGGATTTTTCATGGTCACCTATATATTCTAAGTATATACTATACATATATGTGTAAAGATGTATCTTCACTGTGTTTTAAATTGAAATGGGTGCGATGTATGTCTAGAGAGAGAGAGTGCTTAGTGGGTGAGCAGGTTACGACCCTAAGTGCTAAGTCTCGTTTCGAATTCGTTCAAGTCTCTAACATCAATGTTGTAGAACATGTTGCTCTTGCCTGGATATACTAAAGCAAAGCGTAGCCGTTCTCTTCTTGCTGGGGTCTTCTCTATATATTCATTGCCTATATTTTATTATGGCTATACATTTCCTATGTGTACGCTAAATAAACCATTCCTTGCCAAGATGGAAAGAATATGCATCTAAATAGAATATTTACAACGGGATTTTAACAATGGCTTAGTTTTTGCATTTTTAGACTTCTGAGGTCCCACGGATTATGTGCCTATACTAAATTTAGATGAGTTATGTACAAGGGTCTAGATTTTCATTTTCTGACCCCCTACCCCATTTTGAGCGGTTAGCTTTTGCATTTTTAGATTTCTGGGGTCCACTGATCATGTATAAAAAATTTGGTTGAGTTTGCTCAAATGGCTTAGATTTTTAATTTTTAATCACCCCTCAACCCCCCTTAATTTTTGATCGATATGCACCAAAACCTAATCAGCTCTTATTCTCAATGCACCAAAACTACGTGTGAAATTTGGTTTTGATATTCACACTAGTCTTTGAGCTAGCTCGTCCACAAAAATTTGGTAACGCACAGACTAACAGAATACCAGACCAACAACTAGACAAAACAATTATTATCTCGAAAAATATAATTTTTTCGATGTTCACTTATAAAAGCCTTTTTGTAGACCGAAAGGCCATGGTTTCGCGCAATTTTTTTAACCTAGATAGATATAAGCTGATTTTTGAGATATTTCGAAAGAAAGAAGAAAAAAAACACTTTTTTCATGCACGATTAAAATATTTGACCATACTCTGTATGGTAAAGTAATTATTATTATAATTAATTAATATCGTCCGCATATTTCAAATTTTAATGTTTTTGTGTTTTAACTTCTGAAAAACTACAGAATATTTAGAAAATTATCTCATGCTTAAGTATCTGATTTGTTTATTTAGACAAACTCTAATGAACATTGAAATACATAAGCCTTGGTAGAGTGGGGGTCTATCAATTTGATGTGATTTTTTACACATATACCAACATAAGGGTTCAGCCTACTGCATGGATAGTAAATTTGGAAGTTGGGTTCAAATTCCAAGGGTATTATGATCTCTTCAGAGATGAAATTAAGCATATCCAATAAAATCCTTAATATGTCATGTGACCTTTAAATTAATTTCGTCTTACTTTCATTGAATAATTTTTAAAGGTTCTCTATTATAGACTCCTAGTTTTATTGAAAAAAAAAATAGAAAACTATAAAAAATTCTTGTTTTTAATTAAATTAATAAAAAAAAGCTAAATAATGAATTAAAAATTTTTAAGTACTAAAAGTTTTTGGAGTTTTTGTTTAAAATTAGCTAAAAACTGCTAAAAAATAAATAGTTCAATGTTTTATTTTCTACCTTCCAAGATGTAGAAATTAATTATCTAATTTTCAAAATTCAAAATATATTTGTAATTTTATTTGACTCCATTTCGATTTTAATAATTATTTTTTAACAAATTAAAAAATTAAGTACATTAAAAGGAAAATTATAAATTATCTATTATGAGAAACAATCAAAGGTGACCCCCTTAGTTAAGAGTTGTGGTTTGAGTAATTAAGGGCCCCGTGTATATGTGTACGTTCAGTTGACTATCTCTCAGGGGAGTCGTTCAGATGCTATACATTTGGTATAGTTGGATATATTATCAATTTTCCAGGGGAAAAGGAACAATAATAAGTGTTATACATATTAAATCATCAATTACGACGTTTCGGTTATTTATTACAGCTTCCTCAGGCTCTACAAAGAGACAAATGAATGGAATTAATTATAATGTACTTATAAATTAACAAACATTTTACTATTTAATAAAATATAAATTGATTTTTTCTGGTCTTGAAGATTATTATTTTTTTTTTTTTTTTGTTTGTTTTATTTTTTCAGAATCCGGCCATCCATTTTGGGGCAATATAAAATTAAATATTATAAAATTTATTTAGATTGCTATTGTCGAAGGTTTCAAAGGGCACCTTGTGAAATTTATAAAAAAAAAAAATAACCCGTTTTATTGTTGTGATATGCCTTTTCGACATGTCACATAAGTCTACGTTGAAGCAGTAGGCTTATGTAATTGCTGAAATTGCAAAGCTTGACCTGATTATAATTGTACTTAAGCGATGAGTCTCTGATAGTCAGGGCGGATGACATACGATCGAGAGGCCTGTCACTTATCTGGCTGGCTACCCTTCCACTGTACTCATTCTCAATAAATCTTGTATTAAATAATACATCTTGTTATAATTATTTACCAACCCCTAACTATATTATAACACTATTTTGGGCTTCGATCATAATTAAATATAAGGCCCTTTTATAGAAATTTGAGCTTTCTTGGTTTGAAGATTTTATCATTTTAATTGTTTAAGAATCAAATTGCAAGTTTCTTTTTGCCGAGAGTAACAGAATTTTTATAAATTAAAGAAGACACTAAAAGTGTGTGTCGTGGAGAAATAAATTTTTTAATTTATTTATAACGAGACTATAGTGAGTTTCACACATTAATTCCTGTGAATCAATTGTAATAGTCTGATGAAGAGGGGTAAATATAGTCTCGTCCAGTAGAAGACACACTCTTTTATTGTCTCCTTTCATGTGTAAGGATCCTTTCCTCCTAATTTTGGATTCGATTTCAACAAAAATTCAATAAATCCTTAATTTTTTGAGCTAGATTGTAAGATATAATTCTGCTAACTAACTCATAGACATTAATTAATATCTTTTAAAATATAATGGTTTCGATCACTAAATACGGTACACCACACTCACTCTCTTATAAAAGTTCTATAAAACCACCAACAATCAAAGAAAGAAACATCGTTGGTTCCCAAGTATAATTCCGAAGTAAAATGGATTTGAAACGAATAATTGTGCCTAATCTCAGATTGGCAATGAAAAATGTAAACTGTACAATGATAGAATACTATACATAATTGAAAAATTAGTGAGATTGAAAATTCTTGTGTTTTCTAGTCCAAAACGCAATAATATCTTTCAATGTCTTCCTTGAAAAGTCAAGAAACGAAAAAGTTTGAACTTGAAACATACCTTTTGGGCACAAAACACTAGACCGGTCCGTTTGTAGATTGAAATGACCCCAGCCTGCACTATATTATACTAAAAGTCATTGATCAAAACTTTTGTGGGTCATATATTTTATATTTGAGTTATTTACATAACACATGCGCACAAGGTATACCTTAGGTATACCTGGTGAAATTTTTTTTGGAAAAGTTTTCGGGACACCCGCTTAAATTACGAGGTTGAGTAAGATAATAATTCATACAGAATTTGAGATCGATCGGACAATCCATTGACGTGGCTCATCTCATTTGAAAATTTGAATTTTAAGAATTTCGCTTTATACGTATACTATATTTTATTATTTGTCATTAAATTGAAACAAAGTATAAAACATTAATGACAATGAAACTAGTAAACATTATTTTGTTAAATCCTGCCCCCACCTTCGTCATTCAGTCATTATTAAAACATATAGAGCAAAAAAAAAAATTAAAGTGAATTCTATACGATGGCTGCTTTGCCTACCTCTTAGGCGTACATCGAGAAAATTTGAAAATGTTGCGATTCTACGCTATAACATTATTAAAAACATATTTATATTATTAAACAATCAATTTATATTAATAATATATTGCTCAATTTGCATATATTGAAACATCTAATTGACTTAGACAGTTAATTTTTTATCTTCTAAAGATGAGTTGATAACCCGAAATATAAATCGAGTAACTCTTAAAATATATTTCTTTTATTTATGTGAACTCTAGTTACTATTTTAAGTTACTTTTTTTAAATGTTTTACCTAAAATTTACACAAGTTCTTGAAAAATAAAAGTTCATTTTTACCAACGATGAAAGAATTGGGATTCGAGATATTTGCATTTTTCTTGTCAAACTTTATCTTAAAGTTTGGATTCAAGCTCCAATGGCTGCAAAAGCTCCTCGACTGGACTTAGAATTTTTAAAAAATCTCAATTCCTATCGGCAAGTTGATGAGAATATAAGACGTATTGCAATACATAAATTATGTAACCATTTGTGGTATCTGGCACAGCCTTAGCATTTTTTGACGATGAAATTGGATGTGACACCAAGAAACAAATGGTGGAGGCACTGGATAAAATCGATAGCAGCGGCGACAACAGTGTGAAAAAATTCGAAATTTTTCCTAATGATGTGGAAATTTTTTTAACAAAGGGCTTAGAGAATTTCATTTCACAAAAGACAAGAGGATTTTTTGTGAGATTTTCCATCCCAATGGATTTTTTACAAAAAGATCCTCTTGAATGGGAAGATGATAGCAGTTTTCAAATTGGACTGGAAATTGTAAAAAAAACTTCAAGTTGTAAACGAACGAGGAGTGAAACTCATGGAAGACTACGATAAAATCCTTTCAAGAAGCGAAGAAGAGAAACAATGTATTCTGCAAATTGTTTCAGAATATAGGAAAAAATATCCCGACAGTATGAAATCAACCTTGACAGGGGATTTGTAAAACTTCATATTTCATAAGTAAAATTTATTTTGAGACAATAATCGTATTTCTATTCATTTACTTCTTTATAAATATATAACAATAACAATTTTTTACTTTTATTACACTTATATCACTCAAATAAATATTTTTTCCATGTACGCCTAATAGGTAGGCAAAGCAGCTATTATATAGAATTCACTTTAATTTTTTTTGCTCCATGTGTTTTAATAATGACTGAATGGACAAAGGTAGGGGCCATATTTCACACAATAATTTTTACTAATTTCATTGTCATCGATGTTTTTATTCTTTTTTTTCAATTTAACGACTTATAACAAAATATAGTAGCCGAATAGACAGAAATTCTTAAAATTTCATATTTTCAAATGAGATGAGCCACGTCAAAGGGTTGTCCGATCGATATCAAATTTTGTGTGAATTGTTATCTTACCCAACCTCATAATTTGAGCGGGTGTCACGAAAATATTTTCATGGTCGTAAAATAAGGACCACCCTAATGTACTTAGGCGCAATCATGAAATCGAACTAATAGAACTAATTGAATTCATACATCAAGTATCAAGCAGAGGACAACCTCATGATTTCCTGTTTTGAATCAACAACTCTCGGTAAATAAAAATCTTCAACTAATCGAACTCACTAATTTTTCATAAAAGTACAAGATCGATTAATAAATTTCTCTTATTAAATTGATTAAATTAACAGAATTAAATAGTTATTTAGCGCGACCGTTAATGAAAGATTGAGATTTCAATCATTAAATTACTAGTAACATGGTTTTCTTTGAAAATTGCAATTAACTGCGAAAAATCGATTATCAATGAAAATCATTAATAAAGAAATAAAAAATTCAAAATCTACTTTCTCATTAAATTTTCAGTGAAGTTAGAATTAAGAAAGAAATACTGGCATATAATAATCAATTAGGTTTGCCATTAGTGGTATGCGAATATTCTCAATCATTATTAAGATACGAAAATTATCGTTTTAATATAATTAAATAAGAAATCCCGAATGTAGTACATTCGTTTTTCTTACCTAATATGTTCATTAAAATAAGTACATCACTTGGAATTAAATATAATTATATTTCTATTTTTCCTAGTAAAGGTTAACCTTTTAATTTATATAATAAATGGTATTAATTAAAATTATAGTCAACAATTTTAAAGTTTAAATTGAGCTATATTTGTCCATAATACTTTCTAATGTTTCCTAAATTTTATTCCTAAATAAGGTTGTCATAGATGAAGAGACTCTCATAATGCAATGAGTAACAAATATATTATTATATTTGTAAGTTTTACTTCATCATTTCTATTTTTGAGTAACGTCCACCTCCATTCCAACTTTTTTAGTTCTCTAAAAGTCACATATCATGTCTTATATCAGTGGTTCCCAATTTTTTTTCATGGCAAGGCCCACTAAATCTGTAAAATAATCCACGGACCCCCGGAAAAAAATAAGATATTTTGGTTGTCAAAATTTTTATTTCAATGTTTATATTTTATCACAATAGTACAAGATCCCGACTTAGGTCGAGCTTCACCTTTCGAGTTTCCTAATGAAATTAATATTTTGATAAAATAATGTATTAATAAACAAAACTTGATAGGGTCGATATCCAATTTCCTTGCATAGCTATTTTATCTAATTTATTAGATTTATTTATTTTATTTATTTATTTTTTTAATTATCTACATTTTCATATATAACAATGAAGAAAACTCTATAACTACAAAATACTAATTCCCTGTTGATACCCTGTCTACCTGGGCTTATGCAGCGAAAAAAGATGGCGAACCAACTTTGGAATTTTATATAAATATTTCACTCTGGTAATATATTTATTCAGAAACTCAATAACTACATTTATGTAATAAAATTAACAACTTTAATTTTTTATTAAAAATAACTATGCAGGGAAATTGGATGTCGACCCTGTCAAGTTTTGTTTATTAATACATTATATTATCAAAATATTAATTTCATTAGAAAACTCGATAGGTGAAGGTCGACCTAAGTCGGGATCTTAGACTACAAAGAATAGTAACTTACTTACATGCAGTTTTTAAAAATAAAAATTATACATAGCATGAAAAAGAATATAAATGTTCATAAATAAATATTCGTACTTTCTACTGGAAATTTTCTCTGACCAGGTTGGGAAGCACTGTCTTATATTATTAGGAGCAATAATCCTAACATTTTTGCTAAGGGAAAATGGCTTAGATTCTTGGCGAAACATATTTAAAAAAATTTTATATTTAAAAAAAAAAAATTAAAATTGTTTTAAATTTTCATTACTTTAATCCTATCATTATAAAGATCGCAGCTGTCAGAAGCTAATTTGTAGAAAAATTTTATTTCTATCATCACTCTTAAAACACATTTTATAATTGAATTATAAAATATGTGAATGGATGGAAATAACCAGCATCCAAGAAAAAAAAACAATCGATCAGTCTCAATTCTGACATCAGACCTCGGCTTGAAATCCCTGCTAATATTTCACTAATCAAATCGATATAAATGATGAAAACAATTTTATTTTTATCAGATAATACTCGATCAATTAATTCGTATGTAAACAGGACAAGGGGTCAAATGCCAGATTATTTGTTCATCAACCAACTCTGCCCTCTCCTTGCTCTCTTTTTTAATAGAAATTTTTCAAAATAAATCTGATAAAAATGGTTTTTAAAGGAGTATTTTTAGTAGGTAGAATTTTTTAACTAGTTAGGTAAAAAATAATAACTGTATTATTTTTATTGTTTGTTCTATTGTTTTTCCTGTATATCTCCAACTAAAGCAAATGATTAAGAAAAGAAAAATGGGGGGGTCGGGTAGGCTAGGCGGTAGCATGTCAGCCAGCTAACCAAGAGGACCCGAGTTCGAATCCGGCTCGAGGCATCCGGCTAAAATCTGACCCCCGAGGTAGAGACAAATTTAAAAATAAAAATAAATAGTATCGTAAATGGCTTATGGCTACCATGGCCGAAAAGCCAAAAAAAGAAAAAAAAAAAGAAAAGAAAAATATTACGACTAATTTTTGAACTCTATATCAATCACTGTTGCGATTTAATTGAGCGAAGTCCATTATCAATTCTAACACAAAATTAGTAATTTTTGCATATTAATAATAAATTCATTTTCTAAATCACTTAAATCTTGAACTATTTGTCAATTTATTTTTAACTTTAATTTCAATAAGCTTGTTGCAATTCAGATATTCGATAATATAATCAAAAATAAACTGCAACGGATCGTTGCTAAACTTTATCCAAAGTCATTTGAAATATTAATATGTTTATTCCTTTTTTATTAATCAGATATCACTTGCAATTTGCAGTTCATGTTGACTTTAATTCAAAAATAGTGATCGATTCTCATCTATTACTTGAAGAATAACCATTCTATATTGGATTTTAAACGTTTCGGCTATTAATGGTAAATATTGCTGAAGACATGGAGGAATCGACTTAAAATCAAAAATGCTTGCCGCGAGACCGATTATAATACTTTCCCCATGCTTCGCATTGGATAAAGTAATAAATAGTTTCAATATTAATAAAACAAATAATATATAAGAACAAAAATAATAATACAAAAACTAAATAAGGCTGTAAAACTTTAATGAGATTAACAACTGATATTGAATAAATAATATTTTGGAGTAAAGTACCACATTTTAACAATATCGGTGGATTTTTAAACGAGAAAATGTTTTGGTTGGTCTTTTATATTAAAAAAAATCATTCTGAAAAAAATTAACAAAAAACAGAATAATTCGTAACTCTAACTTATGACATGGTTAACAAAATCCACTGTATCGGAACAAGGAAACTTGAGCAAGATGCGAGGTAGGTTTTTTTTTTTCGCATCTTGCTCAAGTTTTATTATTATATTAAAATGTTTCACCTAGAACCAATACCTAACTCCTTAAAAGTTATATCGGAATAAGATTTAGATTTGTTTGTCTTTTAACCACCATCCAGAAAATCAGGAATATCTATATTAGCTTGCTCAATAATCTCTTACGATTTAATTAAATTGGTTTCAATCTTGGTTGTTTTTCTCCATCCTTGGTTTAGTAGTTTCAAAAATAGCTCAAACATGTGTTTTTACTTAACTCAAAAAGAGCTTAAGCTATTTAAAAAAATTATTAGAAAAAACTTCAAATAATAAATATTTATTAGTAATGAAGCTGTTGAAGTTTTTATTTTTGTGATTAATTTGTTAAGTTATCACTATTTACTCAAGGTCCTTTTTTACTCAACCTCTGTTTCACAAAACTATTTACTTTATTAACAGGTCACAAAACATTACATTATCCAGCCATTTGAGTCCATTACTCAACCTGCCTCACTTAGCTGGGGTATTCGGAAATACTCCTTCCTTGGTCGCGATTGTGTCTTGGTAGGGAGCCAGAATATAAGAGGACAAATTTAGCTACTGAACGGATTTTAAATTTGAGGTTTTAGCACCGAGAGCTCTGAGGAATATAGAATACACAGTTAAATTTCATTTCCTTGTTTTAAGATGAAAATATTGAAAAGCGATCTATGTGATTGGGTCGAAGGATAGACTAGCCAACAATATTCGTGACATTGAGCTCAGACCCTCAGCCCCTTTTTGAAGGCCTTCCATCCAGAGCCATCTGAAATGATTTATCGAATCATTTTTTGTGCTTCTATCGAGCTTGATACAATTGTCTAGCGCCCGTCGTGATCTGGAGCCTAGGTTTCATGAATTCATTTTTGCCTTTTCTTTCCAACATTAATTTATATTTAATCTATCTCAGAGAGTAAGAAATTGAAGACACGGTAGGTGAACAATCTCTATGGAGATCTTCTAAAAGGCTCATAAAAATCAAATCATATTTTCATGATTCGAATATGGACGATCTTATTTCAATAAGCTTTGTAATAAATTTCATATCAGACCCGGGTAAGCTATGACAGTGAATTTGAAATTAAGAAATAAATTAAATTTCAATTATACCGTAGCAAAGGGTAAAGGGCTCGTGAGAGATGTGCTTTGAAAACATGCCGCTTTTGGACAGGCTGACAAGGAGGATACCTGAATCTTGACAGCCAGCGTTCGGACATTCGAAATCAGCTCCGAGAGGTGATTAAAAGTTTAAAAGTAAAGGGGAATAAATATGAGAAGTTTCCAGAAGACTCTATGATCCCTTTGGAGGGGGTTCTATCTACTCTTAGATTATGCAGGAAAAATTATCGTTTAATTTCAAAAAGATTCTAGAAACTATTCAAGCCGAGTTGTCAGGAGATCTCGAGAAGATTTTGACAACCCTATTCTGCAGATCGCTTAATGAAATGAAATTGTATTTAATTTGTTCGAAAAGTTTACTAATGACGGTTAACAAAATAGTGAAATATTTTTGTGTTATCATGTAAGTTTATTAACCCTTTAATTGCGGGTATTTTTTGTAGAACCAAGCCCTCTAAACGAGAAAAAAAATAGAAAAAATAGATCATATATTTATTGTTATACACCCGCTGGCTAAAATTTTATCATGTGGTTTATAAACCACACTTGCAGTTAAAGGGTTTATTAATGTTGATCTGGTTGATTCAGAGTGAAGTGTAACTAATTTCTAGCTTAAGTCCCGGGCACGCATTATTTACAAATATAAATAGGTATAATTTACACATTGATACTTGGTGGCTAAAGTAGACAATTACTCGAAGAAAAAAAAATAAATATTAAAGTAATAGACGTCAGTATAAAGTTAAAAAACAACAACAGTTAAATTAAAATAACATGTTTTGTTAGTTCAATTAAAATAATGTAATCCGTATTTTAATTACTATATAAACAAGTTAGTTTTTTTAAATTTGGAAAAAAAAAACATTTTTTTAAAACTCATTCAATCCGGTAGACTTATATAATTCGATACATAGTGAAGCATTTTGAAGTAATTTAAAGACGGGGCATATCAAGAACGCTATTGGATAGGGAAACGTTTTTCATCTATCTAAATTTTAATTAACACCTGACAACTTATAAACCAGAGAACAGAAGTCTATACAAAATATTGTTCCCTTTTTGCTTTTGATAATAATAGGAGAGGGAGAATGCGCCTGATAATTGGCGACTGGTGAACTAACAAGCATAGTATATTAGGAACTATGGTATTATTAATATGATTTAAAATATATAATTTCTTCCGGCGGATTTGGACTAAAATCTTATTAAGAAACTTCTTGTCAAAATTTTACATTTAATTACTATTGTATATACTGTTTTTAATCGTTATCATAACCTGGCACAAAACAGATGTACCCCAATTTTTGAAAATGTTCGTATTAGTTTAGTTAGATCTCAAAACATACATTTCGGAAATAACAGGGATAGGCCACCTGCAGCCTTCTAAGATCTTATGTGTAGCCTTTGTCATACAAATATTAAATAAAATCAGTAAATATCCTTACTATTATACTTTTAAATTAATATTTTTTAAATAGTTCAAAATTATTGCAATTGGTAACTTTATTCGAGCAAATGCTATAAAATATCACCATTTTCGAAGCATGCTTATAAGATGATGAGCCATTTAATGTCGACTTACCAATTATTTTATTTTTTATTTCAAATAAATACAGTCGACTCTCGATAATTCAAATTCCAAGAGACTAAAAGAAAAATTCGAATTATCGAGACTTCGAATTATCAAGAGGAAGGGAAAAAATCGAATTATTAAGAGTTTTTATTATTATATTTTTAAATTTAAATTAGGTTGGAGTTGGTTGAATTTTTACAATGTTTCACTATAAACCAACACCGCGTTCCCTAAATTTTATTATATTTTTGAAAATATGTATGAGCTTACATAGATATTATATATAGCCTCAAGTAAAAATAATGAAAACGACAAAAAAGAACAAAAAAATTACACATGTATTAACATTGCAATGCATAATAACATATCTAATTAAAAAAATCAATAATAGTTTTTTGCTAGGAAAAATTCGAATTATAAACAGTAAAGTGGCCTAGTTCGAACTATAGAACGTTCTGTCCCGCTCTTGTTAAGAAAAGTATTTCGAGTTGTCGAGCGTATCAAAATACACATCATTTTTTTGATTTACCGAAGTTAACAGCTGAAGAGTTCGAATTATCGAGGTTCGAATTATGGAGAATCGACTGTACTTAATTTGATATTTTGGTAAATGAAAGTATATGGGACCTGATTAGTTCTTAAATGAAAAACTGTCTGCAGGCACTGTTTTTTGTTTTGGTATATATTAATACATCCTGGCGAATTTCAATTATGTTGTATTATTGCATGCACACTACTTAAATTGATCAAGAATGCTTAAAAAGGGATACTGTGGGAGAGATGATCATCTCTACTATAAATATAACGGTTATACTCCTTAAAAGTAAAAGGTATTGTCAGTTTAAGCAGAAGCTGGCCAATAAAAAATAATAATTAAATTAAATATGATACTTAAATAGAGTAAGTAATAAAGTTTTTATTTATTGGTAGGTTGAAAATGGCAATATGGCAAAAGAATAAACTTTCTTCAAGTAAATAAGAGTCAAGTAATATTAGGTAAATAGGAAAATAATATTTTCTGGGTAGTGACAATTTGCAAGTAAATCTTCTAAGAAATACACTTTTATACTATAAAGGCAATATATAGCTATTATTATTTCCGATAGCTGGAATCGATAAGGTAAGTAAGTATGTGCCATGCGGAATTCAAAAAGAGCATCTTCCACACACATACGGTCAGTAAATTATTACATATATATTTTAAATTGATCGAAAGAAAAAAACGAGCATCACGATAAAAAACTGGTCCCTGTTGACAAGACAGTTGCTCTAAAACGCTTCTGTGCTTAATCGAATCGGTATCTGGTCAGGTTTCCTGCCAATCAGATGAAGGAGGGGGGAGCAGCCCCCATCCACGGGCCCAAAGAGATGACAGCCCGAAACACGACTTAATAATGTCGGATTAACCGGACGTCTGTCTCTACATCGCCGGGTTTGAAAATTGATCTAGTTTGACAGATTTATGAACCGAGGTATCAGCCAAGCAATCGATGCTTTCAGAAAATACATCATTTTTTGCTTCATTCTCTCTCGATATCTCATATAAAATGTACCGCGGCTGGATTATTGAATTCACCCAAAAAACCTTAAAAGAGTTTTTTCTTATTAGTGTTTAGAATATTTAAAATGTTTGAAACGATGTGAAAAATCATTAAATTTTTTTTTTTTGTTTATCTGTCTAGTTAATATCCATGATAATTCAAGAACGATAGTAGAGATATCGTTTTGGTGCCAAAATGTGTATGTTATCATCAATGGTGTCATCGCAAATCTAGCACTGCCGAACCGCTGAAATTCCAGGTAGCCTGAGGGATCCGGAGGTCCTCCCCAGGAAAATTGTAGAAATATATTTTCCCAAAATAACCAGTGCCGTAAGGGCGTTCCGACACCATGACACCACTGATTATCAGAACCAAGAAGTGATTAGATTTTGGGGTTTATAGGTTCAGAAAATACAGATCATTAAAAATTAAATTGTTATATTATAATATGGGAAGGTGTTGAAAGATGTAGAAAAATGTGATGATGTTTGGCACAAAATGTTGAATTAATAAGGTGTATCTGGAGCTGACAGAATCAACTCTCTATTTTATAAAGACTTAAAAACTCTTCCAAATTTAAAATCACTTGAGTGGATATTGATGAGTCAGTCCAAAAAAAGAAGATAATTTATACGATTTTTTATTCATAAACCTAGGTTTCGGAGGCTATTCCCTCCTTCTTCAGGGTTTTGAAAAGTCAGTGAAGGAAATCCAATGCGACATTCCCCTCGGTCTCCTCTTTCAGTGGCAGTAACAATAATATATTTTATTTCATTCTCAGCAGTATTATAGTGTGATTTCCTTCACTGTCTTTTCAAAACCATGAAGAAGGCGGGAATAGTCTGCGAAACGTCGGTTTATGAATAAAAAGATAGCATAAATTAACTTCTTTTTTTTTGGACTGCCTCGTCAATATCCCAATGTCTCCAAAAATTACTTCAATCTTTTTAAAATCATTTTTTCAATATTTATAAACCATTCTCTAAATACGACATTTTCGAATTAGATAATTAATTATGCTTTATTGCAAAAAAAAAAAAAAAAAAAAAATACTAAATCTCTGAAATTCGCAGAGACCCTAGAGAGTCTTTCTTTCACTTAATTTAGAAATGGGGATCAGGTTGGCGTGAAGGTTGGATATGAATCAAGATAGCCCAGGTTCAAGCTCGGCTCACTGCAAATACGTGTTAACAGGCGATAATCTTATCTCTACACAAATTTCCATACACATACAAACACAATCAAAACTGTGACGACTGGCTAAATTGATCAATGAGTTCCAGGGGCCAATACCTATATATTAAAAAAAAAAAAAATTTTTAGAAATTTGCAGTTATTATTTTTTCTATCCTCCACACATGGAAAGTGTTTTCTTTATATATGGTATTATTGAATTTTATTAATTCAGTTCGTTTTTTATTAAAACACTGTAAAAATTATTCATTGTTAAAATAAACACGTTATATATTTACAAGATTGGTTAGAATCACAAATTTCTGGAAAAGCTACACATATGGTATGTGTGGATCTTTATAATTTAAATGTATTACATAATTTTTTTTCCTCTTTCGTTGATTTAACGTTGGTCATCTAATTGAATTATAAAGAATACTTTATGCCAAGCTCTGTCTATTAATTCTACATACTTACAAATATTTAAATTGCACATTCCTAAGAGAACAGAATGAAAAAAAAAACTTTTTCCAGAAAATCTCTCGTTTCTTTTGTTAATAATGTCACTCCTTATTCTTATTATAATTAAGAAAAAAATTAATTTAAATAAAAAAAACTAAAAAAGAAAAAAAATTTCTCCTTTTTCTAAAGAATTAAACTGGAATCAGCTTACTTATTTATTTTGATTCTTAAATTTGAAGAAAAATTGAAAAAGTTGTATGCCTAGGTAGGTACACTTTCTGCAAATTTTCGTGATTTGGCAATTTTTTGTTTGCAAATGGTATGAGATAGATAACTGAAGCTTGATAAAAATGTGCAACTTTTTAACACAAACTTATCAAATTCAGCTCACTATTGAAAATCAACCAAGAGCTTCCAACTTATAACTATCGTATACAATTATTTTTTATTTTTATTTTATTTTGCAATTTAAAGCTTAAGTTACAAAATCTAAACGATTCTTTGTTTTGAAAATGGAAACATTTTTGCACTAGAAAAAACTTTCTGTCACGTTAAGTTCTTACGTTATCTTAGATTAAAAGATTAAACAAATTTAAGAACACAGAGAAAGAAATACTAAATAAAAGTAAAAATATGTGTGTGCCTCATCACATAAGCTCACGGGGAAAGAGAAACTTCTTTAGTAATAGATATTATTTGAATATAATGGGAAAAAAATTTATCCCCTTAAAAAATCACATTCCAGAGACATATCTATTAAGCTTAAAAAAGTTATGTATAAATACGGTTAAATAATTTCAATTTCCTAATTTTAATCAATATTATTTGTAAAGAGAAACAAAGAGGTTGTCCTCTGCTTGATGCAAATAAACATACACACATATATATCGAAATTATATATCTCTATATTTATTATTTATTTGATTGAGACTATTGTTTCGAAGACTTTATCTTCATCATCAGTATTTTTTAATTATAAATATTATTTTTCATGGGGTCAATACCTTATGGATATTTTCGATCTTTACTTGGCTGGGAGACAGTTAAAATTAAATTAAATTTATTTGTAAAGAGAAACATAGAGGTTGTACTCTGCTTGATGCAAACAAATTTAATTTTAACTGGTTCCCAGCTAAGTAAAGATCGAAAATTTTCAATATCCATACGGTATTGACCCCATGAAAAATAATATTTATAATTAAAAAAGACTGATGATGAAGACCAAGTCTTCGAAACTATAGTCTCAAAATAATATATACACAGATATATAATTTCGATATATATGTGTGTATGTTTATTTGCATCAAGCAGAGGACAACCTCTTTGTTTCTCTTTGTGAATCAACAACTCTGCTACTCTCGGCAAAACAAAAACTTTTCAATTAATATTATTTGTGATGAACTATTAGTGGGTTTTAAAATAATAATTTAAATTTCCTAATTTATATAAATTTTATTTGTCATGAACTATTTGTGGGTTTTAAAAAAATTATTTTCCCTCTAATGAGTCATTTCCCCTTTATTGTAACAAAAAAAATCACAGATACGTCGCTAAAAAAGTTTCACATCAAAAATTATCCCCGAATAACTATTACTATTATGAAAAAAATGAGAAACCTAGGGAGAATTCAATAGTAGGAACAGGAATAGGAATAGCATTAATAGATTTTTGCTACACCCAACTAAAATAGAGATACAAAACTAAAACTGCAACTCTAGAAATTTTTAATAAGCATTAATTTACAAAGTGGAAAATAACACTCAGGGGGAAAAGTGTTTTTGAGAGTTTTGGTGTTGGATAGACACTGGCTCTAAGAATTTCCAATTTTCTCCACCGCCAACCAAATTTTTTGAGGACCTACCAACTCATAGTTTATAATCTTGAATTAACTAAAATATTATCGTGTATTCCAATTATTTATAATTAATTTGTTTTCATGATTCATGATAGATTTTTATATAAACGTATAAAAAAATAAAAGAATTTCGTTTATATATAAACGAATTTAGTTCATGCAAAGAAGAAAGAATCTTAATTATTTTCTGTTTCAAGTCGGAATTTTATCATTTCTTTTTTATTCTAATTTTTAATTAGAAATATAATATATGTATGTGCTTATCAACTTTTTTATTTAGTAAGATGATTTCCAATCAATAATAAATATCTTTGAAAGTTTAAACTTTCGAGGCCAAGTTCATGGTTTTAGTAGGTTTTCTAGTTGATAGAGGCTTCAGGTTTAGATTAAAGGTTTATTTCTATCCTGGAGTATTAGGTATGCGGTTTATTGATTAGGAAAAAAATACTATCTGTTTCGGAGTTTTTAGTTGAGGGCATCATCGATTTTTCAGTTATCAATACCTACACGACAATCTTCCAACTAGTGGGTTGTAATAGATTAGAAATCCCTCTTCTCATAATCGTAACTATCTCACAACCATACTTCTGATCATAGGCGTTTTGAATACTCATTTGTATATTGACGATATCTCGAATCATACTATCTCAAGAATAGTTGAAGTGGTTATAAGAGGACACCAGAGATTATTTATTCTAATATAATTGAGTGTTTCTATTAGAGACGTCACCCTTTTGTCGGAATTGTAATTAATGCAAAAGTTCTGTTAAGTTTATATCTTTTTCGTTTCGATTTATTATAAAGTTTCAAAAAATTTGAAAATAAACGAAAATAGGAATATGAACTTCAACTCCGTTTCCGAAAGGTCGGAACTTCCGATTGATTTTAAACTTCCGACTCCGAATTCGTCTCCGATAATTTTGAATCGGAGGTTATAACGAAGATCGAAAGTTCGACTGCGGCCAGCCATGCCTTTTGTTCAGACGAGATAAAATCATAATCCCTCCAAATGCTTTATTTGGGTGAAATAATATAATATTCTGAGATTTAACACCACTACGTGTTTTAATTAGATACTAATCGAACAAACGTATTATCCAATTCATTTATACCTATGACATCTAGAGACTGGAACTCTCTTCCTCTCACCGTCTTTCCAGCAACTTATAACCTTCAATCTTTCAAGACCCTCATCCACAGATAAATTCGACTCCTACCCAATCCCTAAATCTGTTCTTATTTTCACGATACAAGGGTACATCGCGGACTACAGAGGTTGTACCTTTTTGGTGCAACTTCTTCTTGTATCAATATCATTATGAAAAAAAAGTCGCGACGTCGCTCCAGTTTGTAGGAGAGTTGAATGTTTTCAGCGATTTTTTTACTCTCTGGCTTTTAGAGATTATCATTCTCTTTCTGTTTGCATCTAATTAAATCCTTAAATATTCACTCCTATAAAGGGCCGTCCATAAATTACGTCACACGAATTTCAAGATTTTTAGACCCCCCCCCCCCCCCTTGTGTCATATTCTGTCATATTTTCATTGAGCTCTCCCTGTAATGTGACGTCACACTATCACTTGTATACCCTATTTTTTTTTAATTTGACTTTTGAGACATCACCATTTTTAAGATCTCCGGGCTCCCCTGTCACATTTTGTCACAATTCTGAGATGCGCCCTTACGGTGTGACGTAATTTATAAAATACGGTTTAACAAATACCTTCAACTCCTGAACATTTCCCCTCTTCTTCTTCTTCTTCTTCATGATAGGGATGAACTTTCTTGTTGCTTGATCATTAAACAAATATTTTTTAAGATTTGAGTATTCGTTTAAAATTCTTAATGAACTTTCTTCTTGGTTGGTCACAGACTTACATAATACATCAATTTATAAAGAAATAATAACTACATTAAAAATTCTTTAAATTCTTGTATTTAACATTTTTGGCGAAATTAAAATAATTCCTTAGATGTAGAAGCTGAGTACTATGTCAAATTAATGAGATTCCTCAGGTAGTCTATAATAAATAAAATTAAACAACCTTTGAGTGGTTTACACGTGCACCAAGGATACAACTGATTACAATCAAACTTCAAGATTTATCGAGATGATTAAACGACTGGTCTATCTATAATCGTACCATGTGTCAACATGGATGTATGAAATGTAGGCGGCTAGTAGCCGTTTAGAACCCTCTTCGGAGCCAATTTAATAATATTTATGAAATCATCGAGGGGAAAATTGAATTTAGCATTTTATAACCCGGATTAGAATAGAATATCGCATAAATTTTAAAAGTATTTGATTTAGTTTTCATAATAGATTGATTCTTGAAATGAGATAATGTGCCGAGCGTGGGAACTGTTTCTCTAATCTAATTTCAAACATTGAAATTCAAGGTTGTTTCAGGTGGCGAAGGGGACGGCGGCGGCGGCGATTAAAATGAAACACTTTCTAATGGCAAAGTTAGGATCGTTGCTGACTGACATAGGAGCGCACACGGAACCGCGGAGGACTCTTCTCTTAAGACCTTGGATCTCAAATGCCCTTTGACCCATAAGACTAGTTCATTTGTTTCTCCTAAATTAGCACTTACTTTTCACAATATTCTGAAATTGTATTTTTTTGAAAATATTCATAATCATTTAAAAGTCTAAAGACTCATTTATTCAATTACTACCATTAATAAAAACTATACTACAAGTATTTATTTATAAGACATAAAATTAGAATTAGAAACAGTGATTTATAGATTTGACCTAGAAAACTAGCTAATTTGCTTTAAGCCTGAATCACAGTATACAAATTAGATGTGAGTTTTTCCTCAAGTCAACTTGTACCAAAATAAACTAAATTGGTGGGGCTAAAGTTTACAAGTTTTGAAATTCAAGATGATTCTCCTGAAAACATATATGCAAGTTGCATATATTGTGATTCAGACTTTAAGCACTAGATACTCTCAATCGATTTAATTTTTTTTAATGAAAATGATGAGAGAAGGAGTTACACCAAAAAGGTGCATCCCTTAAAGGCCTGGGTTGGCCCCTCCATCGTGAAAAGAAGAAGAGGGAATTTTATGGGCTGGGCAGGGGTCGAAGGTATCTGTGGATACGGGTCTTAAACATTTGAAGGTTATAAGTCGCGGGGAAGACGTTGGCAGGGAGCGAGTTCCAGTCTCTGGAGGGATAAAAGAGTTGGCGAAAGCGCTTGAAATGAAAAGATAATAGTTTTGGACTTTGATTAAAAAATAAAAGAGTGATTCTCAAGAGTGGTATTATTAGGGATGCAAACGATACATCGATGTTTCAGTAGTAAAATATTGATGTTTACCATCGATGTTCACTATTACAAACCATCGATGCATCGATATTTTTCTATACGATGTTTTTTACATCGAAGTTCATATTTTTTTCTAAGGCTGGAGCAACAATAACGCAACAAAGAAACCGTTTGATTGGGAAACGGCTTTTCGAAATTTCGAAACGTTTGGATTTCTAATAAGCGTTTTGAGATTGTTTTGAAAGAAAATTTTTATTTATTTTATACAAAAAAAACGATCAATAAATTATTTCAAATAATGTGTATTCATTTTCCCCGAAAATGAAAATTTAATTTTAATCTAATGATTATTTTGGGGAGGGTCGAATTTTACGTGGGCTCAAAAATAATTTTGTTTATTTTTACCATGGGTGTGAGATCTCTTTAAGTATATATAACTAGACTCAATTAAAAAAATCTTTGTCTGGGAGTCCCAAATCACCATTTTTAGATGATTTTTGTACCAGTAAAATTTATTTCATTAGACTACTTAAATTAAAATTCTCAAAAATTCTTAAAATTAGTTCATTATCTCATTATAAACAAGCTTAAGAACGAATTTTATATTTAAAGTATTTTGAAAGATAAAATTATTTTTCCGCTTACTGCAGGCCTGTGGGCGAAGTTTTAATCATTTTATTTATTTATTATTTTATTTTATTATTACCTATTCCATCATTTATAAAATTTTAAACAAATGCATTTTGCATTTTGCATTTGGTCTCTTTCTTTTACTATTATTCTCAATTTATTTCATAAAAATACAGGTTCACGATGAAATGAATGAAAAAAAAACTGGTTCATGAATCAAGAAGATATGGGGATCAATGATTATAAAGAATAAATGATAAAAATTTAAAATACAGATTTGAAAATTTCTTCTCTCTGATGATTTCAAATTCAATTCATTTCCATACTTTCAGTGATTTGAAAATATTATTTAGTTCAAGGTTCTTGGAATGTTTATGTTTCAAGCCGGTGGACCAGGAAAGAGAAGGTATTATTTATTGTTTGAGCTGTTTTTTTTTAAATTTATTTAATGTGCTAAATGTCATGTATTCATTTCCATTCAGTTAGAATAAAATCTTTCCCATGATGAAAATTAAAATATTTTATAATTTGATGAACTATATATCAAGAGACTAAAAAAAAATTAAAATTAAAATTGTAATTTTTATTAATTAATTATTATTAATTTTGTTTTTAATGAAATTGATGAGAGAAGGAGTTACACCAAAAAAGTCTATCCCTAAAAGCCTTGGTTGGCCTCTCCACCATGAAAAGAAAAAGAAGAGGGGATTTTAGGGGCTTGGTAGGAGTCGAAGGAATCTGTGGATGCGGGCCTTATATACAACTGAAGATTTTGGTTTCTTATCAGGTTGTGTGTATATGAGCAAATCCAACATATTTTGAATTGTTAAGTCCACTAGGTTTATTTTTCCAATTTAAGATAAATTTTCCATTTTTAATAATATATAGGTACATTTTATTGTTGCACTCATAAATTTTTTAACGCCCATTTTACTCAAATTCATATTTTTTCAATTCAAATATTCTAGAAAAAGTCAATTCCGACCCCTGTCCAAATTGGTTGTTTAAATCTTCAAACCCGTATATTTACTTGAAAAATGTTCAGATATGACTTAATAAAATATCACCTAAACAACAAAGATGAATGAAGACTAGGTATATAATTTAATAAAGTTTTTTTAGTTATTAACATTTTTTTAGAAAAAATTATTAAAATTGTCCAAAGACACTGTGTCAATTCCGTCCCCAATATAGTTTTAGTATTTAACTTGACTCACGCCACCACTGCAGTGGTCAACTATTGTCTGTTGCTGAGTTGGTTTGTTAATGGCAACCAGTGGTGTTGATTTTATTTATATGATAACACAGAACAATGACTTCAGAAAGGTAAGTAATTTATTATGTCATTCATTAGTGTCATTTCCGTCCCTTTGATAAAATTCATATAAAAATATATATTTAAAAAACCTTTCTAATTTTGTTTTACTTTTAGTGAATTGTAACCAAAATTGTAACCTTCTAAATTTTTAAGCCAGTCTCTTCCTACATTATCAAATCAAAATTCTCTTATGTTAATTCACTCCCTGATTGTCACACCTGTATGGGAAAAACCATAAAAAAATTGAAAAATATTTTTTAATTCATGACCATTATTAGAAATTGGTCTATAGATAGTTGAAACACAAAACTATACCTATTATTATTGTAAGGATGGGATAAAGCTATATTTTCAGATTTTATTAATACATAATGTAATCAGGGAGTAAAATATTAAATTTAGAAATGCTCTGATTAATTTATTGATAGTACGGTAAAGAGCTTCAATTGCCTACCCTTTTAAGGTCTTTTAGTATGCAATATAAAAATATTCAAAATACTAAACACTTATATGTGACCTTCTCGAGAAAAGGAACCTAGTGTGAAAAATGGTTTTGGCGAAACGTATTTAAAGTTTCATAACGCATTATCACTTTGAAATACACTTTCAGTTGGAGATGCGATTTGGTATGGTTAGTTACATCAAAAGCCGACTTTGGTGACGGTTATGCCTTGCGGTGACGTATTTTTGTAAAAATAACTATAAGAAAGGAAAAGAATAAGCGACGCTTCAGTCTTGTGCCAACTGTATAACGAGTGTTATCAATATCTCAAAAGTTGTTTCGCAATTCCCAAGTTCGTTTTGTACGTTTTTATGGGGTAAATAAATTTTTATCAGAAATCTAACTCATTTCATCTTATTCTACACCCTTGGTGCCAGAATCCACTCAAACCAAACCCGTTTTTTGACACAATAGGTCACTTTTCTCGGAGAAGGTCACATATAAAAATACTAAAAAATTGTTAACACGGTCCATAACATGAAGGAAACTTGAAAAGTTCATACCATGACGAGATATGAACGATTAAAATATTTAACACTCCTAATTTACACCTCCTTTCTTTATTTCAATCGGATTAAAATTTATACACAACTAATAACTCATTATTTGGATAAATACACTAATTTTTTTAAAAAATTGTTAGTGCCGTTTTTGAGAAAATCAAAAAAATGAAATAAAGAAAGTGTAAATTAGGGGGGTCGCGATGACTTAAAAAAATGAAAATGTGAAAGTTGGGTGGTGACCACACCATATGTTTTTTTTTCAAATGTGGCCCATCTAAGCCAAAAGGTTGGACACCCCTTCTTTAGACACATTGATAGATAGAAGAATAATTATATATGAGAACAAGGTGATGAGTTTATCAAGAGAGAAGTTTTAATGAAAAAATTCATCACAATCCACAATTTTTTATATTTTTCAAAAGGAAAAATAGTATTCAAAATTCCTAATACAATTATTTATTATTGTTAAAAATTTAAATTCTATACTCATACCGTATTATTCATATATAATTTTTAACAATATATTATTTTATTTCTTGCGTTCGGGACTGATTATAATTTTTATAAGAAAATTTCTCACTTTTACTATCGTGAATCATTGATGTATTAAATATTTATTCCCGAAATTTGAAATTGATCGTCTGTCCTATTACCGAGAAATATTGAATTTATCCTTTTAATATGGAAGTAAATGGACCGAGCATTTAAAAGGACTATAACTTCTAAACAAATTATACCATTTTCAACAACGAACGATCAACTTAACTTTTTGAATGATACATTTTTTAATACATTTGAGAGTCTAATTGATTATTCATAAATGTAAAAAATAAAATGTTGTTTGCATAACAGAATATAACAAAAGAACTAGTTTTGCATTCCAACTGTATTTCTTGAAATTGTTTTTGTTTTCAAACAATTTTTTTATACCGAGAAAAAATTATCTCAATATTCTTTTTATTAATATTATCAAAACAAAGATTTTTATTCGAAATTAACCTCATTATTAACAATTTTTTGTTTAAAAAATTTTTATTAGGCAGAAGTTGTATCCTGCAGAAATACAAAAGATTTTTTCTAGACCAACCAGATATAGCTGTCCCGAACCTCCTTAACATTAAAATATTGAAAATTGTTAAAATTTGCCACTTACCTACAAGTCATTTTTACTTTGAGTAAATAAACAAAAAACAATACGAAATTGGATGTATATATATATGCAAAAAATAATACTTGCGTGTGCCCGCACTGCAAACAGGGCATTTCAAAAACAAGGGCCTCGGCATACACATGGCAACCAAACACAAAGATGCCCACAACGCCGCTATTGATGTCCGCGCGAAGTTTCCACGCTGGGGTCAAGAAGAGGTGAGGATCCTACGGACCGAAGCCGAGGCCCCGGAGCGGGTTAGATTTATTAATAAATACCTCCTCGCAGGTTTGAGGGTGGAAAATCCTCGCAGAGATTACAAGGAGGAGGTGACGGCCGCATACAAGAAATGGTGAGTGGTTCGGGAGCTCTACCCGGTCGTCCCCCACCAACAGAACCCGCTCCGAAACCGCAATACGACCAAGAAGAAGAAGGATAACGTTGCCTATGGACAACAACGGCTATACCGTCCACCAGCAGCGCCCAGCATTCTATTGAGATGGAGGTATTCGAGGAGGACGAGCCCGTAGAAGAAGATGAGCACCCCGAAGATAAGGATTCGGGGAGACCCACTCACCTGGAGGCGAGGATGGCGAGCGTGAGGTGGATGCTCTTGACCCTCCATTGATCGCTCCCAAGGCTATTTGCACATTCGCCAGCATTACCGAGCTGTGGCGGGATCGTCGCCAGTGCTTTAGAGGGGAGGCCATGGGATGGTTTAATGGTGTGCTTCCGTCTGGTGGAGGTGGGGGGGGGGGGGGGGGGGGGGGGGGGGGGGGGTGTCAAGTGGCGGATTGTGGTGAGGGTGGAGACCAAGGGGTCCTTACATCAGACCCTAACCGACCAACAGATTGAGAGAGGCACAGGGCGCGCGGATTATAACCGCATGCAGAGCATGGTATAGGAATAAAAATCTAGCCGTGAGGGAGATACTGAGTTCCATCGCGGCGTGTCTCCGCAATGAAGCAGCCGAAAAGTCCTCGGTGACTGTCGCGGCGAACTCGACGCCGTTTCCGACCGTCCTTGGGTTCTCCCTCTTCCGATAACCTCGAGGAGCGAAGAGTGCCGACGGACCGGTCAAATCGGCAGCGGGGCCGGATGACCCGACCTCGGCGTCTGGAAAAGACTACCTGGGCTGACCGTCCGCCTGGCTTAACGTGATTCTTCTCGAGGGCACGGTTCCACATGCTCTGTCCCGCGCCCGCACTGTGCTTATTCCAAAAATAGTCTCGCCGACCTCTCCCTGGGACATTATCGGCCAATCACTGTGGAAACCTTGTTACCAAGCAGCTCAGCAGGGTCCTCCTTCATAGACTGGAGGGCACTGTTGTAGTCATGGGTGACCAGAGGGCTTCATCAAAGCCGATGGTTGTGCCGAGAACACCAGGTCCTGGGGAGCGTTATCAGGGATGCGAGGCCGCCAAAAGAGCTGCGTCCCTGGACATACCGAAGGCATTTGACACAATTTTACATCAGCCTCTTATGGATATCCTGGGTGATCTCTTGACCCTTCTCTGTGGTCAGGTCGATGGCGGGGAGTGAACAACATCTATCCTGCATGAGGGCTCACGATCTCTTCAAGACCGGCCGGGGTGTGAGGCAGGCCCCTCTCCTTCTTCAACTTGGCGGCAAAACACACACTAGATCAGTTGTCCCCGGACATCGGCTATGACCTGGGGTGTACGCGTCGGATCCCTTTTCCTTTGCTGACGATGCTGCCGTTCTTGTAGCGGCGTCTTCGCGGATTGGGCCTGCGCCTTCGAGTCGGCTGTTGCTGAACTGGGGATGCGGATTACCGCCAAGTCCGTCGTGCTCTCGCCGGAAGCCTGGGGGCAGGAGAATCCGTGTTAGTACAGACACCGACTTCAGGGTGGATGGTGGACGCCTTACCCCTTTGGGGGGTGGGCGGACGTCTTTTTCCCTACCTCGGAGTCCGCTCGGACAGCTCGGCGCGTTGTTACCCCGGGTGGTCGGTGGAGTACTTCTGGAGAGGGTGAGGGGGCCCTCTCAGCTTCCCGCAAGCTGGAGATCGCGCGCCTTCATATCATCCCATCGGCTATTCACCCCCTTTGGGAGTACATTCGGCCAACTAACAACGGCCGACAAAAGCGGTTCGATCATTTGTTAGATCGATCCTTACCAAGGCGACACGCCAGAAGCATACACGACGCCAAAATACGGGATGGCGGCCAATCGCCATCCCTGGGAAGTACGATTCCACTCTTGGTGCATGCCCGACTCAGTAGACGAGGTAACCGACTACCCGCGGCCAGAGCTAGCCGCCGAGTCGGTCACATATCCGGAGGTTAGCTTGGCCGAACGGGTCCTGCGCGTAAGTTCGGCGGCGTGGAGGGCGTTGCGGCTTACTGGCGCGAGAACTCATACAGTAGCGTCGATGGCCGGGATTTGGAGATGCGCGGAGCAAGGAGCCTTTAATTGATGCTGCGCCTCCAGGAGTTATGAAGAACAACATATTTATCGAATTTTGTAGGCTTAGATCAAGTCCCTTCCTTCAGCCGCAAGAACCAGCAGGGGAAGACGGCCGGAGGGGCCTCCGCGATGTGCCGGGCTGGTGCATTTGAAACTGAGACAACCGCGCACATCATCCAATGTTGTGATAGGACCGCGGATGGGCGGTTAAGAGGCAAATATCGTGGTACGATGTCTGGCCGACGATTTGATCAAAAGGGAATGCGTGTCGAGTTGGAGTACTTGTACTCCAGCTCGGCCGGCACAGAAAGCCAGACATCGCGGCAAAGGATGCGGCGGGGGTGGTGTGTTTGGACGTCCAGATCGTCTCCGCGCTTGAGGACTGGGTGTTGCCCACCGAAATAAAATAGAAAAATATAGGGGCAACTCCAGTCTGGTGATAATATTGCGGAGCGATTGGCGTCGGGGCGGGCTCGGTCAGGGTCGAGGCCATCACACTCTCGTGGAAGGGAGTGTGGTGGCATAAAGCGGGGAGTCCCTCATCGCTCTGGGTATATCCCAAAACAACAAACGATTTACAGCGATGAGGGGATCTCTCTACTTTTTACACTTTCGGCAGAAGAACATGGAGAGCGTGCGTATGATTATTTTCGTGAATAAAAAAAAAAAAAAAAAAAAATGTGAGCCAGGATTAATCCTGGCTCTCTCAGCCACCCGCTCTGAATCTGAATTAATTTGTTCTGAAGCCGAAGGTGTGAAGGACGAAATTGTGTATTAATCTTGTAAATTTTCTTGTAAGAGGCGGCCCGCTCCTCGGAGGCCCAATAAATAAAATATACAAAAAAAAAAAAAAAAAAAAAAAATAGAGGTGTAAATTCAGATGTATAGCAATATCAATTACATTAATTTTGAAATGAGCAATGTTAAACCTGTACTGATTATACAAATGTATACATCGATATGGATAACTAAGGTTATAGTCATTAATAATGAACCTGACTGAGGTGTCAATGGAAGAATGAATGTTGCGCGTCCTTATACCTCTACTACTGACCTTCTCCGCGGATCTACTTTGGTGCTACCTTGAACCCTCTGCATTAATTAGTTACTCTTGTTTAAACATTATTCTAGTAACAAGATCTAAATATATTCTATTTTAATAATAACTCTATCAAATGATCTTATCGAAACGAAAACAATGAGTTGAGATATCTATCAATACAATAAATTTCTAAATATACTCCCGATTAATTCAAGAATATAATTGTTGAATGAATAATCTATGAAAATTTATTCCATGACATATTATATAAAACAGAGCGGAGTCAGAACTTGAATCCTCGTTAATTTACTAAGAATACTAAAACAATTCTAATTAAGTATATGAAAGGAAAGACTTATTTTACTGATCAATCCGATTCGAGTGCAAAAAGCCTGAAGATGACGTTGAGAGCAGAAACGAGAGATAATCGTTCAAATAACCATTACTAATAAAATGTTTTCGGGCCTTTTTAGTTGTTAGTCTACTAAACACGAAAATGATATAGAAAGCCTCTTTCACACGCGCCATTGAACACCGGAATTGCAGCCACTTTAGAGACACTCAGTGTCTGTTACGTAACGACTAATCTTTTTTTTACAGACTTTATATTAGGTTCACCTGTATGTATGTATGAATTTATTTATTTATCTATGTATCAATGTGACTTTTAATATTAATTTTCCTGTATTTGATTTGATCCAGGATCGAATACAGGCAGGCGTGATCCGACCTCTGATTTCGGGGGGAGGGGCGGACGTTTTGCATATAAGATCTACTTTGATCTCGGAAGGGTGTCGCGTCGAATTGCTGGGGGGGGTCAGAGCCGCCTCCCCACATCCCACATAGAACTTTATTTTCTTCAATTTAAAATTTAATGTAATATAAAAAATTAAATAAAACATAAAAAATGTTGATCTCCAATGTTAGGGGGCACACGCATCGCCCCCTGGATCCGCGTATGAATATAAAGGATTTTTGTGAAATATTAGCGAAAATAATCCGAATTTATATATTTTTAACTTGAAATGATGAAGCTAAATAATTTTCTCGCCATTAATATATCAAAGAATAATTAACATATTAACGAGAATTGTTTTTGATCGCGTTTTAAACAAGATATATATATTGAGACTACTTACTGCTATTGCCATTGGAATTGCCGAATTCAAGTTCAATCAAGAGAATGAAAGATGTGATCCATCGAAGGTGATCCAGTTATCACTTCGTTTATTTCTCGCATGACGCTTTTTATATCAAATACCGATATGGATCACCAAATGGTTTGTAATCTGAGATGTTATATATTCAATCCCCCAGTCCAGCGAGCTCGATCTGTTAACAAGTGTGTTAGGTGTTTTCCATCAATTAATCATAAGTTTCTCGTTTTGATTCGATCTCGAATCGAATGCAGATTTTTGTCAGATATTAAGTGAAAATAATATCCGAATTTATATATTTTCACGCTTGAAATAATGAAGGTAATAATTTTCACATTAATATATCAAATAATAATTAACATATTAATGAGAGTTATTTTTGATCACGTTTTTAAACAAGATATCTATATTGCGAGACTATCAAGCGCTCGTTGAGTAATTTTTTTTTTAAAACAGTAGCTTCAAAGGAGTCAGGATCATGCGCGAAATCCAGGGGGACGATGACTTCTCGCCCCCCCCCCCCCCTCCCCAAAGCATTGGAATATTTTATGTTTATTTAATTTTAATTTTTTTTTTATAACATTAAATTTTAAAATTGAAGAAAATAAAGTTCTACGTGGGGCGGCGACTCTGCTTGGACAATTCGATCGGACACTTCCGAGATCAAAAGTAGATCTTATATACCGGTGACCGCCCCCCCCCAAATCAGAGGCCTGGATCCGCGCCTCTGGTCAGGATTGGAAATTAGAAATTATATTTATTTCTCGGCTTCTCCGTACCATATTCTTGAATACTTTCATTTAAATACATTGATAGATCACGTTTGATGGATTGGTAAGTACAATATATCCCTATGCTAAATCATTTGCTGAATTTCTCTTATTTTTTCTTTAAAAATAAAAGAAATAAATTAATTGAAATAAGCTTATAACTTATATGAATTCATGTAAATAAAAGTATTTTCTAATCGAGATAGTTTGATAAATAAGTATAACTGGATTATCAGTCAGGTTAATGAAATTCTATCTCTGATTAAAAAACTTATATTAAATCTAATGTCGTTTCAACTCATTTTTTATTTTATTTTATTCAATATACGGGCATTATCCCAGTTACAATTTACATTTTTATACAGGGTGGGGCATAAAGATCCAAAGTACTTTTGAAAAAGGTATAAAAAATTAAAAATTAAACTAGGAAAAAACTGAATATATTTTTGAAAATAACATAAAATAATTTTTTTTTAATGTGTTTTAAACATCAGAAAAAAAAAGGGGGGGGTCAAAAGTGAAAATTTCATTTTCGACAAAAATCAACCAAATTTTGAATAGATATTCTGGGGACCTCCAGAAGGCTAGAAATGTAAAAATTAACCACCCAAAATGGGGAGGGTCAAAAATGAAAATTCCAGCTCTTTTGACGAAACTCAACCAAACATTGAATACATTTTCTGTGGTCCCCCAGAAGGCTAGAAATGCAAAACTAACCAAATTTTGAACACATAGTTTATCGAAAGTGCGAATTTTCATTTTTGTGCTCCTAGTCAGTAGTTAGTTTTTGCATATCTAAAACAATCAATATAAGAAGAACATACAACTTGCTTAAAAAAGGTTGAAACGACATTGAATTAACATTTTTTTTCTTTAGTGATTCGTTCCCTGCCCTGCTTCTAGATCATAATATATTTTGATTTAGTTTTAGGCCAAATTATTCAGTGATTATTGTAAATGATTAAATGAAACGTTCGTCTATTAATTTAAAACCTGCTAAAAATCTCCTTCACTGACAATTGTTCTACAATATAGCTAACTTTTCTTAATTATTACCCAAGTAGGTAATCGTAAATTTTAGTAAACATCAACAGCATATAAAATATTGTATTTAAAAATGTACAAAACTATATTAGGTTGGAGTCGGTGTTTCAAAGAGGAAAAAGATTTTTATTTAAATTTCTCAATAAATTTCGTTGTTAGCTCATTTCGAGTATCAACTGGACAATACAACAGTTGATACTTGACGATGGGCTAATTACGACCCAAAATATATTAGTAAAATAAAAAATTTAATTATTTCATTTTTCCTCTTTTTGAAACACCACCAACTCCAACCTAATATAATTTTGATAATGTTTCACTATAAACCAACACCGCGTTCCCTAAGTTTTATTTAAAATTGTACTCTTTGTATGTTTAATTAAGAACATCTTATGCATTAGAGGATCAGAGCAATAATTAATTGTCAACGAAGTGTAGGTAAAAAAATTAAGAATCGTAGAAAATTTGCAATTGATCATTCATTAACAATAAACTTGGTTAATTTGATCATATATTCATTCACTCATCCACTGACATCCATATAAATTATCTCAATTATGAAGCTGAACCAAAATAATAAGATATTTTTATGAATATGGTATATACAGATGTTATAGACTATTTTAGAAAAATTAGCACTCATTTTATTCAGTAAATATTCTAGAATCATTTTGTTATAGAAAAAATAACATTTAAGAATGAAACATAAAGAATTGGAAGAAAAATATATGTATATTAAAATGATAGGTAGAGATTTTATTAATTCTAATTTAATCCCCAAGATCAGTAAAGATTTTCGCATCCGGAAGTTATTTTCAAGCAATAAAGCTCAAAATCGAAAAACATTTGACCCAAAAGTGAACTTTCTACCATCTTCCATTCTTGAGATACCGTCGGTAGAACATTTCAACCAAGATGGAAAAATATCATTTAAAATCCTCTCAAAGCAACAGAACAGGATAATTTTTTGAGATGCAAAAGTCAACAAATAATACCCAAATTCCTAAATCAAGATCTTAGAAGATTTCACCATCTTCCCCAAGAACAATTGTTGAAGTTCTCAAGAAAATTCGGATTCTTCATCAGGAATCTTGATCTCTGATATTGTAAAAACTGTGCCAAATTTAATTGAAAAGTTTTTGTTTTGCCGAGAGTAGCAGAGTTGTTGATTCACAAAGAGAAACAAAGATGAGGTTGTCCTCTGCTTGATGCAAATAAACATACACACACACATATATATATTTGAGATGATATATCTGTATATATTATTTATTTTGTTTGAGACTATAGTTTCAAGACTTGGTCTTCATCAGGTACTTTTCATTATAAGGCGTTATGGATATGGAAGGTCACTGGCTAGGAACTAATTCCTTTAGTTTTTAGCCAGCAGTGACGAAGTACCAAGTTTTCTCAATATCCGCATAGATATTGACTCCATGAAAAACATTTATAATTAACATGCTGGAATTATAAATTTTTTATTTATTTATAACGAGTTACAATTACATTTATAATTGAAGAAAGACTGATGATGAAGACCAAGCTGAAAAATCATAGTCGCAAACAAATAAATAATATATATACAGATATATTATCTCGATATATATATGTGTATGTTTATTTGCACTTGCAACAACCTCTTTGTTTCTCTTTGTGTGCGCAAATTGTCATGAAAAACTGAGATTACCTATTAAGCAAATTATCGAATTTAATTCCCATATTTTTATTTAAAGGTAATCTGGTCACCAAGACAATGTGTATAATTGTCTTTTATAAAAATATTTTAATATCTTTTAGTGCTGCTTTCTAAATTTTAGAGGAAGGAACTTTTTTTCTTTTGCAAATTTACCAGTGAAAAGGGAGAAATTTCTCCGAAACGTTGCTGAATAAACGTGTTCTTGATTGTTTTGTTAAAGAATTGTATTTTTTAATATATATATTTTTCAATGGTAAATATGCAAAAGAAAAGAAAATAAACTGACATGTTCTGATGTGCCCATCCACTTGACTTCACCATACAACCTGGCCCTCACTTGTATTTAATAAAATTATTTATAATCATGCAAGGGGTGGAGGTAGTAGTTGGAATTTCTGAAATTTGTGTGCTTGTATAAAAAATTTGGGTTGATTTGGTTCATAGACCTATTTTCATTTTTTGCCACCCCCCCCAGGCACTGTTAGTTTTGCATTTTTTAGTCTTCTGGGGGCCCACGGATTATGTATACAAAATTAGGTTGAGTTTGCTCAAATGGCACTTATTAGGGCTTTTTGACCATGGTTTCGGTCAATTTTTTTATTCAAAATAATTTCGGCCGTTTTTAGATATTTTGCAAAAAAGAAGCAAAAAAAACCACTTCTTTCGATTACAATACTTGGCATACCCTGTGGTAAAGTAAAAGAATATATATAATACCAATAACAAAAATAAGTTTATATATATAATTTTATTTGTTTGAGACTATAATAAAAATAAACTGCAACGGATCGTTGCTAAACTTTATCCAAATTCATTTGAAATATTAATAGTGTATTCCTTTATTATTAATCAGATATCCACTTGCAATTTGCAGTTCATGTTGACTTTTAATTCAAAAATAATGATCGATTCTCATTTAACAGTCGAGGAATAACCATTCACAAATTGATTTTTGACATTTCGGTTATTGTGGTAACCATTGGTGACGACATGGAGGAATCGACTTAAAATCAAAAATAGCGATTGATTCTCATCCTAATACTTGAGGAATAATAATTCTACATTATTTTGACCCTTCGATTATTTTTGACATTGCTGAAGACATGGAGGAATCGACTTAAAATCAAAAAATAACGATCGATTCTTATCTAATACTAGAGGAATAACCTTATTGCATTCCATTTTTGATGTTTTGACTATTAATAGCCTCTACTGTGAAGAATCGACTTAAAAAATCAAAAGGACTAAATTCTTTTATGGTAAACAACTCAAGCTTGACTTTAGTGAGTCCATGGGTTCCGTAGTCTTTACCTGAGGACCCTTTGAAGTCGCGCTTGCCGCGAAAAAAAAAAAGCGAAAAAGAGAAAGAAAGAGAAGAAAAAGAAAGAGAGAGAGAGAGAGAGAGAGAGAGAGAGAGAGAGAGAGAGAGAGAGAGAGAGAGAGAGAGAGAGAGAGAGAAGAACACACACACACACACACACACACACACACACACACACGTGTGTGTGTGTGTGTGTGTGTGTGTGTGTGTGTGTGTGTGGGGGGGGGGGGGGGGGGGGGGGGGGGGGGGGGGGGGGGGGGGGGGGGGGGGGGGGGGGGGGGGGGGGGGGGGGGGGGGGGGGGGGGGGGGGGGGGGGGGGGGGGGGGGGGGGGGGGGGGGGGGGGGGGGGGGGGGGGGGGGGAGAGAGGCGGCGGCCGGCGGCGGCGGCGGCGGCGGCGGCCGGTGACGGGGGGGGGGGGGAAAAAAAAAGAAAGGGGGGGGGGGGGGGTGTGTGTATGTGTATGTGCGCGCGCGCGCGCGCGCGCGCGCGCGCGCGCGCGCGCGCGCGCG
>JALMQS010000816.1:6232441-6255356 GCA_024734495.1 Forficula auricularia | reverse complement strand
TTGAAATTATAAATTAAGAAAAATATATGAAAAATTTTAGATTTGGAATTAATGATTTGTTAACCGACTTCAAAAAGTTGAGTGAGGTTATGAATTCGGCTGAATTTTTTTGTGTCTATGTTACCTATTTCTTCGCCAATTGTGAATCGATTTTGATTATTTTTTTTGAATTGGGTTTAGTGTAGTTTCCCGTTTTTTTCATTGGTATTGGACTTTTTTTGTTATGTTTGTCGTGCATAACTTCTTTGTTTATGAACCGATTTTGATGATTCTTTCTGCGTTTGGATCAGTATAGTTCCAAGGTAGACAGAATACCTAATTATTTATTTATGTATGTTTAGCGAGAACTTTTTGCCACGTGTACCGATTTCGATGATTATTTTTTTATTGGAAAGGGGGTATCTTAGGTCCCTATTAATTTGGTCAAGTTCTGATGATATGATCACTGACGAAATTTCAATTTTATGAGAAAATAATCGAAATTATAATAAATAAAATATTTTATAAAAAATCTTAAAAACATTTATTTAAAACCCGCAGACGTTTTGAGAGAATTTTTATATTTATGAATTGAATTTTATTATCATTTTCTGATTCATTCGCCTGACGCTTTCTCTTACGAGATGCATGCAAGGTATTATCTTAAGTCACTATTAATAACATCACTAAAAAGAGAAAAATAAAAATAATTTTTACAAAAAAAATAAAACCGACTTCAAAAAAATTAAATGCAACAAATAAAATAATAAGAACTCAAAAATAAAATAAAATGCACTAAAAGGTATAAAATAATTATCTAATTTATTACAACTAAACGACGAAATAACATGAAATCACTTTTTGAAGTTGGTGCTAAACAAACTATATAAGTGAGGGTACCCGCCAAACGTACCAAGTGATTCCGTCGAGTTGGACCATAAAATATATTTTTGGCACCAACTTCAAAAAGTGATTTCATGTTAATATTTCGTCGTTTAGTTGTAACTAAATTAGATAATTATTTTATATCTTTTAGTGAATTTTATTTGATTTTTGAGTTCTTTATTATTTTATTTGTTCCATTTAATTTTTTTGAAGTCGGTTTTATATAACAAATTTGCTGCTTCAAAAAATTTATTAAACTTCACAAGTCTAAAAATTATTCGCTCAGGATTTGCCTATATATATTCAAAAAAAGTTTTTGAATTGAAAATTTTTTGTAACTTTTTTTAAAATTTAATTACTTACTATTTATCACCAGAAGATAAGTATCTATAAGTTTTTCCCAGTAGGGGTGAAGTATAAAAACATGTAGGTATATAAGAAATAATTTGTGTGCTTAAAATATTTAATTTTTTAGAAATATATAAATAAATTAACTTCTAAATTTGGAAATAATAATTTGTAGAACACAATTGATTCAAAAATTTAATAAACTTCAAATACTAAATAGGTTTAAGTATAAAATTATTTTCTCAAGATTTTCCACATATATTCAAAAGTTTTTGAATTGAAAATATTTTTTGTATCTTTTTTAAAATCTAATTTCTATTTTCAACCCCAAAAAAGATAAAGGGCCGTATCTATTTGTTTTCACGGTGAGGGTGAAGTATAACTTTTATCTTTACCTATATAATTTAAGAGATCTAAAATAATAGGGTGATGTTAACGAAAAAAACGTTCTTTATTCAATTTGAAAAAATTAAGAAAAGAAAAAAATAAATTTTCCTAATTTTCGATAGGGATTGACCCGCAGTTTTTAAGGCTTTTTTTCCAACTTAACCTGAACTTGACCTGAAATCTTCAATTCTTCAAAATCCAAGCCTTCAAACTCCATCGTAACCCTTGAAATTTCACTCTCTACAGAATTCTGGGATGCAATGGTCATCTTGACTAATAGTATGTTACAATTTTGAATCCGAAATCTAAAAAAAATATTTTATTTTATAAGGATACAGTTTTCGTCAAACCTTCTTTTCAATACAACCTGGAACATACTTTATTGAAATAATGATATTTTTATTCAATATACCATATAAAAAATGAAATCATATTTTCATGCAGTAAGTAAGTATAAATTATATATTCAAATCCTTTTAAAGAAAAACAATCTGCTTTCATTGCGATTAATAAGATGATATCAGTAAGTAATATTACTCAACATAAAAATAATAATAATATGAAGTAATAATAACTAATAAAAAAGAAAAATTTTATACTTTTAAGTAAAAATCGGATTTACTATAAGATATTATATATGTATAATAGATAACTAAACATAAATGTTGAAAATTCCAACTTTGATAGTTTGATCTTTATTTTTGGATTAGAATTATAACATTTTTTTATACGACCAAAACAAATGAAAAAAGGTTATTTTAAGCGATATTTTCTAAATAAAAGAATCGGTTATGGTTAAGGTTGAAAAATAATAATGACCATTTAATAATACACTTATTTCTGACCAATTTAATAATACATATAAGCCATGGATGCTGTGTATGCGACGTAACTTATCGATGTGATTTTGGAGACAAAGGATTTTGATCAAGATTACCCTGGAACCGGGAATTCCAGAAAAATCCGGGACAAGTGGCAAGCCTACTCTATCCCACATTTATTAGGTAGTGAAAAAATATCACTTCAACATTTTTAATATTTAACTTTCATGCTATTCTTGATGATAACATTAGTTGTATCTCTTGATCTGAAACTTCAGGAGCATTAGAATTTGAATCTATATATATAAAATTAAGGTTTTGTCTGTACATTGCTCCAAATCACGCCAAATTTTCGTTGCACATGTTTCAAGCAAAGTTATGAAACATCAACAAAATTCCTGTCTGTCTGTATGTCTGTCTGTTTTGTCGTTTTCGTGAAAAGTTGCTCACGATTCACTTAAAAAACGGGCTTAAGGGATTATTATGAAATTTCATATTACATCAGATGTCTTCTAACTTACGTTTTTAGCTATATAACGTTGATATTTAATCAAAAGCGGGGGTTTGGGGCGCACGAATGAAAATGATCAAATAACTTCCAAACTATTAACTCTACGGCATCTTAAATGAGCAAAGCTGTAGGGATGTGATTTAATAACTTTTGTTTAAAAAATTTCCCCCTGAAAGGGGGGGGGATGTAATTCTTTCCTTGAAGCTAAACTAAACCAAATTTTGTATACATAATCTTTGGGCCTTCGTGGAGAGCTAGAAATGCAAAACTAATTCACCCAAATGGGGGAGTGAGGGTCAAAAAAATGAAAATTTTTTCTCTTGGGTCAAACTAAGAACTGGGGAAATTTTGTATACATAATCTGTGGGTTACTAGAAGGCTAGAAATGCAAAAAAAACTGGGTGCGGAAGGTGGGTTCGGGGGTGGAATGGGTGAGGCGGAGTAGGGTGCGGGAGCGGGGTTGAGTCCAGGGCGCTAGGCGGGGGTGTGGTGCGCAGGGTTGGAGGGCACGGGGTGGATGGGGTGCGGGGTCCGAAGTAGGTGGGGTGCGGATGGGTGTTGGGAACGGGTGCATGGTGCGGGGGTGGGGGTGCTGGAGGGGTTGGGGGGCATGGTGCGGGAGTGGGGTGCTGGGGCGGAGTGGGGGGTGAGGGTGGGGTTTGAGGGCTGGGGGTTCAGGGGGCCTGCCCCCAAGCTAGCAAGAGGGCCGCCGAAGGCGGGCCTTGCAGCTAATAGAAAATAAAGTTACCGTAGTCATTACCCTCGAGCACAAAGACGTATTCTACGTTTGAATTTGAATCGAAATTTTTTCTTGAAATTAAAATTTCAAAAATTCTAGTAAATTATATACGTATTCATCTAAATATTCACCTAGTCTAGAAATTTTTTTATTTATTTATAAATTAAACACCTCCAGAGCATTTTATCTTTGTATCTTACAAAGTTGCTTAATGAATTCATAAATATGTATGGTAGCAGAATTTGTATCAATATCTTGATTTGTATTATATACGTATAGATGAAAATAAAAAAAAAAACACATTTTTTTATTCAAGGTTAAATGAAGAGATGAATAAGAACAAGAAATTAAAGGTTGAAATCGTTAAGCGAATTGATTTTTTCAAATTATTCATAATGACTGTTGGGTCCTTATAAATTTTTTGTTCCTCAGTGCCTGCATGCATTTTTGCAAGTGATTTATCATTATTGAGGAAAAGCAATTGAATGATTTGTCTGTAACCTTGTTCTTGATAATGATCCCGAGAGACCTGCTCCAATCTATTTATCATAAATCCTATCGTCCGTGAAATAGAGAACGCGCTATTAATGTGTTGATTCGCGCGTGAGACTTTTCAACACGTCAAATACCACTTTATTTTGAATATAGGTAGGCTATACTCGATTTACCCTTGGTATCATCACGTTTCTCGGCTTTGAGCTTTCTATTTATTGTGATATATTAAATACGGGAAGGAATTCGTTTTGCTTGAACTTATTAGAAAAATAGTAACTTGAAACAATTCTGTTTTTCAACTCATTATTGTTGAAAATGCGCTTCAAAACTCATGAGCTTCTAAATTTTGGAACCAGTCTTTGGGGCCGTTCATAAATTACGTCCCACAGTAAGGGGGGAGGGGCATCACAGACTTGTGACAAAATGTGCAGGGGGAGGGGGGGGGGGGGCGGGGATCTTAAAAATTGAGATGTCACAAAAGTCAAATTAAATTTTTTTTTTAAAATTAATCTTAAAATATATTAAATCCCTTTAGTTGAGTTTAATTTATAAAATAAACTGCAACGGATCGTTGCCAAACTTTATCCAAATTCATTTGAAATATTGATATTTTTATTCTTTTATTATTAAGCAGATATCACTTGCTATTGACTTAAATTCAAAAATAGTGATCGATTTACATCTAATTCTCGAGGAATAAGAATTCTACATTGGATTTTAAACGTTTCGGTTATTATTGGAAACCATTGCTGAAGACATGGAGGAATCGAGTTAAAATCAAAAATAGCAATCGATTCTCACTTGAGTTGATTACCAAAAAAGAATTTAGTCTTTTAGATTTTAAGTCGATTCTTCACGTTTTTAGTAGAGGTTGCCATTAATAGTCAAAACATCAAAAATGGAATGCAATTGATTGTTATTTTTGATTTTAAGCCGATTCCTCTATGTCTCAGCAATGGTTACCAATACTAACTGAAACGTCAAAAATCCAATTTAGAATGGTTATTCAACAGGCATTAGATGAGAATCGATGGCTATTTTTTATTTTAACTCGATTCCTCCATGTCTTCAGCAATGGTTACCAATAATAACCGGAACGTTTAAAATCCAAAGTAGAATTGTTATTCCTTATGTATTAGATGAGAATCAATCGCTGCTTTGGATTTTAACTAGATTTCTCCATGTCTTCAGCAATGGTTACCAAAAAAAACCGAAACGTCAAAAATCCAATGTAGAATTGTTATTCCTCAAGTAATAGATGAGAATCAATCGGTATTTTTGATTTTAACTCGATTCCACTATGCCTTCAGCAATAGTTACCAATAAAAACCGAAACGTCAAAAATCCAATGTAGAATGGTTATTTCTCAAGTATTAGATCAGAATCAATCACTATTTTTGGTTTTAAGTCGATTTCTCTATGTCTTCAGCAAAGGTAACGGATAAGAAACAACGCAATTGCGATGGTTACAAATAAAATTTCCTTCCAAATTTTTAGCATTTCACGGAGAGAAGCCTATCTATTCTTACTTAAGCAAGGTTAATTAAAAGAGCTATAATAAACCGATCGCTTCGCATTGGATAAAGTAAAAAATTCTACTATTATTAAATTATAGGGTATAACAATGTTAGTGTATAGTGTGACGTCACAATACAGGGGTCCTCAATGAAAATGTGACAGAATGTGAGGGGAGTCTAAAAATCATGACATTCGTGTGACGTGATTTATGGACGGCCACTTAGGACTGTTTTAGAATTATAATAATGATTTAAAACACATCTTAAAGCTTTTAAACTATATTCCACACGTTACCCAATCAATGTCTAATAACAATTCATTCAATTTTAATATTACATAGTTAACACTTCGAGACCATTCTGGTTAATTATTGAGAAAAAAAATCATCTATTGCAAATTTAAAAAAATATCTTAGATAATAATTTAATTTTTATTTTATCATACGGAGAAGGGACAGTCGATAAATTACGTCACAAGAATTTCAAGATTTTTAGACCCCCCCCCCCCCCCCCCCCCTCTCACTTTCTGTCATAATTTTATTTAGTCCCACCTGTATTGTGTCGTCACACTATCACTTTTATACTCTATAATTTAAAAATTTTAGAAATTTTTTATCATAAATTAAACTCAACTACTTAAAAGGATTTAATACATTTTAAGTTTAATTTCTATAAAATTTTAATTTGACTTTTGGGACACTGCAATTTTTAATCACCGGCCCCCTTGTCACATTTTGTTACAAATCTGTAAAGTATTGTAAAAGTGTATTGAAAAATCATTTTTTTGCTTAGTATTTTTGAAATATCTGAAAAACGACTCAAACTATTTTGATTAAAAAAAAGAGCGTATTCACGTTTTTTTGTTCTACAATAAAGTTTTATAAAGAATAACTTGGTTCTAGATGAAACATTTTTATTATTATCTTATAAGGAACATCGAAAAATGTAAGAGATAATATTTATTTTGTTGTTCAGGGGAAAGCGAGGGATGAACCGCGACCTAATATGCTGTACACCAACTTCCAATTGTACTTCCAAATATTTCCAAGTACTTCCAAAAATTTCCAAGTATTCCAAATATTTCCAAGAATTCCAAATATTTCCAAGAATTCCAAATATTTCCAAGTAATTCCAAATATTCCCGAGTACTTCTAAATATTTCCAAGTACTTCCAAATATTTCCAAGTATTCCAAATATTTCCAAGTAATTCCAAATATTTCCAAGTATTCCAAATATTTCCAAGTATTCCAAATATTTCCAGGTACCTCCAAATATTTCCAAGTACTTCCAAAATACTTCCAAAGAGGTGTACACCTTCTTCCAATCGCGGATCACCCCTCGGAGGAAGGCAATGGGAAACAATCCCTGAAATATTTCGATGCATGAAGAAGAAGAAGAATATTATATTGTCAAAATGATTGTTAGTACCTATGTTAGTGATTAGCTGAGTTTGATACTAAATTGTATGTACGCTCTAGCTCAAAAACTATTACAGAAATCAAAAATAAATTTTATATTTAAATATTTTTTATAAGTTAGAAGTTTTTTTTGAGACGGATCATTACTCTGTTCTACTGATAATGAGAATTCGTAAAGTATTCTCTACATACCAACTAACACACAGAGAGGAGACAAGAAGAAAAACTACTACTACTACTACTACTACTACCTCCTCCATTGAACCTTTTGAACCCTGAGGAAGAGGGAAGATCCTCTGAAACGTCAGTTCCAAAACAATAATTATTATAATCCAATAAATATTATGTTTGAAGTAGACTCTTGTTTATTTCCGGACTGCCTTCATCCAATTCTAAGATATTAAATATTTTATATTGAGATTGAAAAGTAATTAGATTTTGAATGAAATCGGAACAAAACTAATGGGTCGGGAGTGGGAGGATTTTAAAAACTTGAGTCCTTTGTCCGATTTGGACCTTTTACAGTGTTAGCCTTTAAGACAGTGGTTCTTAACCTATGGGGGATTTTCCTACATGGGATTAAAATGGCTAATTAAAGGACGTAATCACGCTAATTAATATAATATGTTGTCGGTAACGGATTTAATTTTTCGTCTACGGGGAGGGGCTAAGAGAGGATGGTAATTTTTTAACAAGGGGTAAAGACAGATGGCTAAAATTGAGTTTCTATTTGCGGAGAGTACCAGAATTTTTATAAATTAAAGGAGACAATAAAAGAGTGTGTCTTCTGCTGAAAAAATAATTTTTACTTTATCCAATGCGAAGCAAGGGGAAAGTATTGTAATTGGTCTCGCGGCAAGCGCGACTTCCAAGGGTCCTCAGGTAAAGACTACGGAACCCATGGACTCAATTAAAGTCACAAATTGTAGTATTCAATTAGGTTACATTTTAGCACGTGACGGTTTTGCCAAAAATTACATGGGGTCTCGTCGAGAGGCCAAAAAGTGCGATTTTTTCATTTAGTGCTTGCGGATGGATGGATGTATGGATGGATTGATGGATGGATGTTATCGTTTTTTTGGCCCACGATTTTTTCCACACCGTTACACCGATTGAAATGAAATTGAAAACCTACCATTAGTTTAACAAAATGAAGCGCTGATTAGTTTTTGGTACATATCGGCTCACAAACATTAGTACTTTATTTCAATACTTTTTTAGTTTTTTCTAAATATTTTGAAAATAACTAAACCAATTTTGATGAAATTTAATATTGTAATTAAGTACCGTGAGGATCACCAAAAAGGTTTTTTTGTAAAATTATATTTTAAAGTACTTTACCCTAGAATAAGATAATTATAAATATAAAGATATAAGAGAGAGTTTAGCAACGATCCGTTTCAGTTTTTATTTTAAATTGTATAAAATCTATTTGATCGTCTTAATATAGCTCATTTAAACTTGCTTAAGTAAGAATGGATAGGCTTCTCTCTGTGAAATGCTAAAAATTTGGGAGGAAATTTTATAAGTAACCATAGCAACTGCGTTGTTTTCTTATCCGTTACCTTTGCTGAAGACATAGAGGAATCAAGTTAAAACCAAAAATAGCGATTGATTCTCATCTAGTACTTGAGGAATAATAATTCTACATTAGATTATTGACGCTTCGATTATTATTAATTCTTTTTTGGTAAACAACTCAAGCTTGAGTTAAGACGATTCCTCCATGTCTTCACCAATGGTTACCAATAATAACCGAAATGTCAAAAATCGAATGTAGAATGGTTATTCCTCGACTTTTAAATAAGAATCGATCATTAATTTTGAATTAAAGTCAACATGAACTGCAAATAGCAAGTGATATCTGATTAATAATAAAGGAATAAACATATTAATATTTCAAATGAATTTGGATAAAGTTTAGCAACGATCAGTTGCAGTTTATTTAAATTTATTTGTAACGAGACTATAGTTTCGAGGGCTTTACCCCTTTCACCAGTCTATTAGAATTGATTCACAGGAATTGATGTGTGAAAGTGACCAAGAATAAAACTCAATTTCACACATGAATTTCTGTGAATCAATTGTAATAGACTGATGAAGAAGGAAAAACCTTCAAAATTATAGTCTTGTTATAAATAAATTTAAAAAATTATTTTCCCAGCAGAAGACACACTCGTTTATTGTCTCCTTTAATTGACATTTGGTTATCTTGGTCACAATGAAACTGAAACCAGGGCTTTAAGGCCTTAGAGAAAATCGTGAGATGACCACATTTATTTTATTTTAAATGATGCTCTGAGGCGATTCTCTCATATGAGATATATATACAGAGCAGATGACAAAAGTTTACTTATTAAGATATGTTTAGAGTACAACTTAAAATATAACCCTGACAAATTTGGAGTAAAACTTAGAATAAAATAAATCATATAATATATAATACACATAGTAATATAGGGCAAAACAAAATATGTTCAATTGACAGCCCCCCTCCCCCCTCTCTCCACCAACAAGACCAGAACCAAGGCCAGAAGACCACATCACATATTTTCTAGTATAGAGCTCAAAGCAAAATTCAAAATTTAATTTAAATATAACATTAATAAATAATGGGACGGCTGCATATACATGTTTTTATTAAATAAAATTTAATTCGAAAATCCCCTTTTACTCTAATTTTGATAGTTCATCTGCCACTAGTCTTAATAATAAAAATAGACAAAAAATTCAGTTGCCAATGTTTTCTGTTTGTATTTTCCTCAATTTCATAGAGAGCATACTACGTTAATAAAGTCGATAAGGTCTCATAAAATGATTTTCTCCAATCATAAAGTTGTTTTCTAAAATGGTTCGCATGATATTTGAATAAGTTAGTTAGGACCATGGAATAAATCATTTCTCCTTTCCTTCAGCCAACAATCTATCAATAAAAAAATAAAAGAATGTAGTAAACTTATGACAAGGTTATATTAGAATAAATTGAATGAAACCATCTATATTCATAGAGTATTCATGTCTTTAGGTAGAATACTTTCCAGACATTACGAAATTTTTAAAAGCTCAATTAATTGATATATATCCTAATATATTTTAATAGGTCCGGACACAAAGAAACTTATATTTAGATTATGTCCTTTGGCGTTTTTAAGCAGTAAAAAAGTCAATGTCTTTTGAAATATTTTTAAAGAATGTGTTAATTTTAAAAAATTTGATGAAATTTTCGAAAATTCTCAAAAGCGGCAATTTTTTCATCAAACGGTTTGGACTAGTAAAGGAAAACTAGGTACGTTAGTTGGTGGCGCCAGGGTTGAGTGAGGTGTGGTGACCGCCCAACTCAAATTGCTCTCCCCCAACCTGCTAAAATGAGCAATTGAGCAAAAACATATTGAAACACTCATTTGATAAAATTATTTAAGGACCACAATGTCACAAGAGAGACTCACAGATATAGGAATTTCGTACATTGAAAAATAAGCTGATGTGTTCTGATGTGACTTGACTTTACCATACAACCTGGCCTCTCACTTATATTTAATATTTAATAAAATTATTTATAATCATATAGGGGAGGGGGGTTAGTTTTTGCATTTTTAGACTTCTGGGGGCCCACTGATTATGCATACAAAATTTGGTTGAGTTTGGTACAAGGGCCTATATTTTGATTTTTTGACCCCCCTCCACCCCTTAATTTTGGGTCGATGTGCAGCAAAATCTAATCAGCTCTTAATCTAAATGGACCAAAACTACTTGTGAAATTTGTTTTCGATATTCACACTAGTTTTTGAGCTAGCTCGTCCACAAAAATTTGATAACTCACAGACTAACGGACAACAGACAACCGGACGGACGGACAGACTAACAGACATTTTGACAAAACAATTATTATCTCGAAAAATTTCATTTTTTCGATGTTCACTTATTAGAGCTTTTTGTAGACCGAAATGCCATGGTTTCGCTCAATTTTTCTAATCAAAATAGTTTCAGCCGTTTTTGAGATATTTCGAAAAAAAGTAAGAAAAAACCCACTTTTTTCATGCACGATTACAATACTTGACCATACCCGGTATGGTAAAGTAAAAATATTGTAAAAGCATTGAACTTAGTTGAATTCTTTTGGCAGTAAACATATTAATAATAGAAAAATAGCGTTTTTTTAACTGTTCTATAATCATGTGTTTCTGTGTAAAATAACCTTTGGAATAAATATATTTTTCATTAAATTTTTTAGTTGTAGTTTGAATTTCACAAATCCAAAAAATTTCCAGAAATAATGCACATTTTTGCTACCAATCCACGAAATTTTTCTGCGCGATGTCGCTCAACCGAAAAGAAAATCATTATAATCTCGTATGCTGATTGTTCAGCCAGTTCAAGAACTACCAATATAATGATTCAATTTTGTTATGATTTTTTGTTTTTTGAACCAGAATTTCAAAAAGACATAAAATGAGAAAAATCTTCAATTCTTTGTTTTGATAATACCAATATTTTATCACCTGGATGAACTTTCTACAATTTCAATAATTGAGTTATCAAGGGTATCTTAATCGCAACAAGAATGGTCTGTTTGTAAAAAGTTGTTCTAGTGCCTAAAACGCTTGCATTTTTTAACAAAGATATAAAATTTCTAACTTGGTAACTTACGGTTCACAATATACAGAAAATTAAGAAGAAGAATTGACATATGAAAAGCTATTGAATACAGGAATTATTTGACGCATTATAGTGGAAAGAGGAAATAAAATTAAAAAAAATTAAATTATACTAGATGAAGGAGGAGGTATCAGCCAAAGATGGAATCACTGGGTTCAATAAAACACCTTTAATGAGACGTATAGGCCTGAATTTTATTTGGCCATCTTCAGTCAATTAGGCTAAAAAATTTTTTTACAAATGGATGTTAATTGATATATTTTTTATAAAAAATTATAAGTTGACCAAGTTGGTTATTTAAACTTACAGTTATACACAAAATGCGGTACACATATGTGATCGAACCAAGCCTTGTCAAAAATAAAAATTCTTTTAGCTTCATGCGAATTTATAACGTGCCTGGACCCAAAAGTTTCAGAATGAAAGTAATGAGTTTATATAAATCTTTTCTATATATTACATTATAATTAGATATTTGACCCTTATGTGAGGTCATCATATATCCCATCATTATTTATTTACAAACAAAAAACCCAAATCAGAATCTAATTACTTTTAAATCACATGCATTTTTTCAATCAAATTATACAAATTCTTATAAAAAATTCCAAAAAAGTTTCTATACATTAAGATCAAGAAAACAACAGTTGGCTCATGTCACACAGAATAGATGTATAAATATTGGATAGAAACATACAATCTCTTTTAAAATTGATAGCCTTAACACCTGTTATTTTTATATATAGGATTTCGGCTATGGATCTTTTATAGTATTGTAGTTATTAATCTTGACCAATATTTTCGCATTATCGTAATCAAAAGAATGACTATGTTCAGCTTCGTGGGTGGAGAGTGCAGTGTTGCTCTTTTTATTTTGAACACTTAATTTATGTTCATATACCCTAATTTTTAGTGAACGTGAACTTTGCCCTATATAGGTGCTAGAATTTGATGGACAATCTAGACAGTTAATTTGATAGACAATATTATTACATAATTCTCTAGGGGTTGGATCTTTATTATTAAATAAAAATTGAATATTGTCTATATTTTTGTGGGCAATGTTCACGTTGTAAATTTTAAAAAGTTGTCTTATTTTTTCGGATATGCCGTGAATATAAGCAACAGAATAGTATGGTCCGACCTGGTTATTTGAATTATTAATATTTCTTAAAATGTTAACATTGTCATTTAAATTATTTTGTTTAGTTGAGAATTCTCTGATTGTCCTATTAATAATGTGCATAGGGTAGTTATTCGATACAGCCATGTCTATGTAGTTCACAATATTTTTCTGCCTAAACTCATTATCACACAAAACAAAAATTCTCCTCAAAAAATAGTTCAGACTATTGATCTTATATAGGAAAGGTATGTTGGAGAGGTAGTTGGATATCCTTCCACTATTTGAAACATTTTTATATATATCAAATGATAGTGAGCCATCGCTTTTCTTTATTATTTCCAAATCCAAAAACGAAATCCTATCATCCCTCTCTACCTCAAAAGTAAATTTGATATCTGGATGAAATTCATTAAAACCTTTAAGGATTGTTGAAATAGAGCATTCAGGCACACAAGCGATAGAATCATCGACATATTGCAAATAAAACAGCAAACCCAGAGGTTTCACGCATTGATGGTAAAACTTTCTTATCACAATTTCTGCAGCAATTGGACTTAAGGAACCAGCCCAGGAGTCCTCTTAACTGTAAATAAATTTTTCCCATCAACCAAACTCAACCAAATTTTGTATACATAGTTTGGTCAAAAGGGCTAGAATTTTTATTTTTGACCCTCCCTCCATTTTAGCTATCTAGTTTTTAATCGACTTCAAAAAAGGAGGAGGTTCTCTATTCGACTGATTTTTTTTTTTTTTTTTTTATTGATTTTTTTTTGTACCTATGTTACCTCATATCTCAGCCAATTGTCAACCGATTTTGAAATTTTTTTTTGCATTGGGTCCAGTCTAGCTTACGAATGGTCCCATTTTTTTCGTTTTTTTTTTTTCATAGGTATTAGACCTTTTTTATTAGGTTTGTTTAGACCTAACCTCTTTGTTTATGAACCGATTTCGATGGTTCTTTTTTTATCCGAAAGGGGGTGTCTTAGGGATGGTGTCATATTAATTTGGTCAAGTTCTGATGATATGATCACTATTAATAAATAACATCACTAAAAAGAGAAAAATAAAAATAATTTTTAAGAAAAAAATAAAAACCGACTTCAAAAATTAAATGCAACAAATAAAATACACTAAAAGGTATAAAATAATTATTATCTTATTTAGTTACAACTAAACGACGAAATATTAACATGAAATTACTTTTTGAAGTTGGTGTCAAACATATACCTTTTATGAATGGCACTCGACGGATCTTACTTAGTACGTTTTGCGGGTACGCTCGTTTATAGGTATAGTTTATATCTTTATATCACACCCTGTATATTCGTTTTTTTGAAAATAAATGTGGTTTTTATCAAGATGTTCTAATAAAATATTTATTTTTAATTGTTAAATTTTTTCACCTACATTGACTACTCACTGTTCGTATATTTATGCGAAATTCTATTGAAAAATTGTTGGGCCAGTCTAACTTAATTTAATATAATAAAATAGCTAAATATAATATGAATTAATTCTTTAATAAATACATGTGTTTTTAAATATATATGAATATTTTATTTGTTAATATTAGGTATATTTTTATTTTATATTTATTTTGTGCAGCTTTTATAAATTTGTTGGGATCTTGTCTAATTCTAGATGAGTTAACTTATCGCGTGGGCCAGTCTAAAACAGGAAAAAGATATTCAAAGGAGTTCATATCGCTAAATCACTATATGATAATAACCTTGGCATTCTTGAGATAAATTTTCCACAAGACCTACTCAATCTTTTAATTTATTTAGAAATCACTAACAACTTAACTAAGAACAGAATACTGTCACCTTGTAAAATATATTTGCGATATTTTGTCACAATGATTAATTCCATTTGGATTTCTATAGAGATTTGAATAAATAATAAATAAAAATTGCCAATGGCATCAAGGAGAAAGAAAAGATAATTTAAAATTGCGATAATTATGAAAAAAAGTAAATTCAATTCCTTCTAGAACATAAGTTCTAAATTAATTATTTTAAAAAGGTCTAATGAATCAATAAATGACACGTTATACATCAAACCAAGGTTTTATGTTTCACGATATTTTTATTTTAAACTTAAAGTGAGTTAATCTTAAAAATAATTATGATGATTTGTTCATCTTCTATCGTGTCCCGTTTAATCTTTTTACTTTCTTGTTAGACCTTTTATCATTTGAGCAGGTTCACTACTTGGTCATTCAAATAGAAGAATATTCTTTTTAAGATTCCATTTAACAAGGAAAATAGGACCCTAGTAGGGTACATTGTCAATCTGTCTGTCTGTCTGTCCATCTGTCAAAGCATTGTAGCTCTAAAATAGGATAAAAAAATTGAATATTAGAAGTTATATGTATTTATTTTCCCACAAATCATCATCATCATTGAGTATACAGTCCTAAGACTGGTTTGATGCAACAATCCGTCTCCACTCGACTCTGTCCACCGCCAGCTGTTTAACCTCTCTAAATGTCTGGCATCCCATATCCCCAATTATTTGGTTGAAATATTCTAATCTGGGTCTTCCCCTTCCCCTTTTCTTTCCCACCTCCCCCTCCAAGATATCCCTAAGCAGTCCCCCATGTCTCAGTGTGTGCCCCATCATCTGACCTCTTCTCTTCTTCAGACTCTTCCACAAGGTTCTTCTTTCTCCGATTTTTCCAAGAACTTCTTCATTTGTGATTTTATCCATCCATTTGATATTCATCATTCTTCTGTAGCACCACATTTCGAAAGCCTCCAATCTCTTTCTCTCCGCTTTTCCAATTGTCCAGGTTTCACACCCGTACATGGCTATGCTCCATACATATGTCTTCAATAGCAACTTCCTGTTTGCTAAGCTGATTGAGGAGGAGCATAGTAGTTTTTGTTTTGAATTAAACCCCATTTTTGCTTGGGCAATTCTTGATTTAATTTCGTTTTTGCTCCTCCCATCCCATGTTATTTTACTTCCTAGGTAGCGGAATTCCTTAACTCCTTCTAGGTTTTCTTGGTTAATTTTGATGCATTCCTGTCTCGTTTGTTCTTTTTTTTGTACATACTAGGACCTTGGTTTTATTCTTGTTTATTTTCATTTTGATTTCTTCTATTAGGATTTGGTTAATTCCATTCAAGGCGTCCTCTAATTCTTTTTTATTGCTTCCTAGAAGGGCAATGTCATCGGCAAATCTTAACATAGCGATCTTTTGACCTTGGATTTCTATACCTGTATCAATTTTGTCTTTGAATTCTTTAATCGCTTCTTCTATGTATAAGTTGAAAATCATGGGTGACAGCACACATCCTTGTCTTACACCTTTTTTTATTTTGGCTTCTCTTTGTTCATCACCAATATTTATAATTGCCGTCTGGTTTTGATATAGATTGTAGATTAGTCTTCTCTCTCTGAATTTTATTCCCGCCTGTTTTAATATTTTAAACATAATTTCCCAATTGACGTTATCGAATGCTTTTTCTAGGTCTATGAATCCGATGTAGACAGATTCTTCCCTGATAAAAGCCCTTTCTATTATTAGTCTAAGAGAGAGAATTGCTTCTCGGGTGCCTCTGTTTCTTCTAAAGCCGAACTGGTCTTACCCCAGATTTTCTTCAACTCTTTGTTCTATTCTTCTTTGGATTATTTTGGTTAGGATTTTGGAGGCATGTGAGGTTAGGCTAATGGTCCTGAAATTTTCACATTTATCCGCGCCTGTCTTTTTGGGAAGTGTGACTATTTTGTTTTTTTCGAAATCTTTTGGGATGATTCCCAATTTATAGATTTTGCTAATTAGTTCAAAAAGTTTGTCACGTGCCTTTTCTCCAGAGTTCTTTAGGATTTCAGCTTGTATATTGTCTATTCCGGGTGCTCTATTATTTTTTAGTTCCTTCAAAGCTGTCTCGAATTCTGACCTGAGTATGGGGTCTCCTAATTCGTTTTCGTCCACAGATTCTTCTTCTTCTATTGGGTTCATTGTTTTTTCTTCTCCATAGAGTTCTTCTAGGTGTTCCTTCCATCTATTTGCCTGTTCGTTTTCGTTTAGAATAATGTGGCCTCCTTTATCTCTTATGTTCTTGCTTTTTGGCTTGTCTTCTTGAAAATTTCTTTTTATTGCCCTATAGGCTACATCAACTTTTCCCAATACTAGATTTTCGTTGACTTCTTTACATTTTTCTTGAATCATTTTTTCTTTTGCTTTTCTACATTCTCTTATAACTTTCCATCTTAATTTTTTATATGTTTCTTTCCCTTCTTCGTCTTTTCTGTTCTTAAATTTTCTTCGTTCGTCAATCAGTTGCCGTATTTCGTCTGTTACCCATGGCTTTTTAATTTCGTTTTTCTTTGATTGAAGGACTTCGTTAGCTGTTTCGGTCAGGCTTGATTTCATGTCATTCCATTCTTGTTCGATTTCATCTTCTTTATTATTTGTGTGTGTTTTTTCTTCCAGTTTCTTATTCATTACGTTTTCGAAGAGTTTTTGGGTTTCCTTATTTTTTAATTTAGATATATCCCAGTTTTTTCGCGACCGCCCCTTTTTTATTAGTTTTTTAAATTTTAGTTGGCATTTCATCGCAATTAGATTGTGATCACTAGCTATATCTAGGATAACTTTTGCAGTCCTTTAATTGATTTCTGAATCTTTGTCTGACTAATATGTAATCTATTTGAAATCTCCCCTTGTCTAACGGCATTTTCCACGTGTAGATCCTTCTTGGATGGTGTTGGAAGAGTGTGTTTGCTACTACTAGACTGTGCTTACTGCAAAATTCAATTCCTACTCTTGCATTCCAATCCCCCATAATTATTAAATTTTCATCCCCTTTAACGCGCTTCATCAGGTTTTCAATTTGTTCGTACATTTCTTCTATATCTTGGTCCTCATATGATGTAGTAGGCATGTATACCTGGATTATCACAGTATCTTTCGGTTTCGAATCCACTGTAATCATAACAATCCTTTCGCTTACCTGTAGATAATTCTTTACCCTTTGCCCTATTTTTTTATTCATAATAATGCCCACTCCTGCCCTCCCATTCTGCCCCCCCGTGTGAATGATTCTATGGCTGTTTTCGAACCAAAAATAGAAAATCGTATTAAACTTTTAATAGAATGATTATTTTGGAGAGGGCCTAATTTTGTATGGGGTCGAAATTAAAAAATATTTTTTTATTATATAATTATATAATCTTTTGGCTTAAACCGGGCCACATTTGAAGAGAAAAAATTATCTCGGACCGCGGATAAAATATTATAATTCTAGTGATATTTGTTATTCAAAAAAGATAGTTAATAATCTAGAAATAAAAACTTTATTATTTTTTTAGCTTATAGTGAGCTTCTAATTTTACTTTTCGTAAATTTTATACTTGAAAATAGCTTCACGTATATGTAAATACATACCTACATGTCCTACATACTTACAAAAAGTGATATTATGTATTAGTATTTGTTTATATTTTTTCCTCGCTAGATAATTAATATAAAATTCTAATAAAGAGACAATATTCAATTTTTCTTTCAGATCGGTATCTAATTGTTGTTCAGAAACAGAATGTTTACAAGTAAAAAATTTAATTCTAATGAAAATGGAGTCGAAAATAGACCAAATTATGATTATTTTTTCGTAAATCTTGAAATCCAGTTCCAGATTCAAAATTTAAAATTAGCACTGTTATTTTTCGAAACTTCACAGTAGATTTTCAGATTTCTTATTTTAGAGAAAAAATATTATCAGGCCAAATTGTTGTGTGTTTTCAAGTATCTACATACATAATATATGTTTTAAGGAGTTTTATTACTTTAACGCCACTAACGCTGTCCAACTAAATCGAATTGGATTAAAGAAGGATGTGAGGAATGATAATTTATTTTTTAAAAGGGTCACGAATATAATAATCCCTGACTATCCATTATCTATTGGCATGTAAGAACGTGCAAAGATCTATAAAAACAAGTCCTGACAAGTTTAGTCCAAGAGAGAAATTATCAATTAATTATGATAGTTCTAGAAAACCCCAATTCCTTGTCTCCTTGTACTAGAATGATAACTATAGACTTGGTTAGTGTCATAGCATATAAATTACTGAAATAATAATTTTTAGAAAATTAAAATATGTGAAGAAGAAGAATTTTTAAATATTCGAAACTTTATTATTTTTTTTTTTTTTTTTTTTTTTATCTTATATAGTTGAGCTTATAATTTTGCTTTTAGTGAATTTTATTCTTGAAAAAAGCTTCACGTATTGTACAAATGTACATTCATATTTCGAAAAAGGGAATAAATACTATATATCTCTACAAATAAATATCAATGTTTTAAGGAAGTTTATGATTTTATGTTGGGCCACACTCATTGCAGTGCTGGGTCGTATGCGGCCCGCGGGCCACGGGTTGGACAGTCCTGATATTGAGTGTGAGGTATATCCCAATAAATATATCTTTAAGTAATTAGGTTTAATTTTTGAATTTTTTTTCGATTTGAATTGACGACATGAGAGAGGACCAATGTCCCCGATTTTAGATGATTTTTGTACCTGTCGTCGTTACGAAACACATTGGCTTAAAATTATGAAAAATCGACATGCTTACTCGTTCCTTTCTTGACAAACACAAATAAAAATGAATTTTATATATCAAGTATTTTTGGTGTTATAAGGTAAGGATTCCTCGGTATGTGGACAGACACGAGACGTTTTGTCTATCTTGGAGAGGAAAAAAATACATTATACCGGGGGGACTAAAATGCATTGTTTTATATGAATTATCGAGATTTTTCCAAGGGACCAGCACTTTCTTACCATTTATCGGGATACAAAGTATCGGGATTTCACTGTATTATTTTTCAGAACAATGGGGGGAGGGGTCTCTGGAGAACAGTAGAAAATTCTCCTATCTAAAGATTCGATTTTCCGATTTCCGGCATTTTTTTATTATTTGGAGTTCTTGCGATAAAGCTCAAAATCTAAGCATATCTTCGTTTAAGAAATACAAATATTTTGACAATGGAGCCAACTCTACAATCCTTATTAAATGCGTATCAGTATGTTTGAAAATCATTTTTCTCAGCGTTCCAGATACAGTAGAACCTCGTTTATCCGGACTAACTGGGACCAAAGGGAAACAGGATAATCGAAAATCCGAATAATCCGGATATATGGGTAATAAAAACAAAATAAATCCTCAAATAAGCGAATTTGAATTTATTACGATAAAAAACATGTTTATATCAAAATTTCATAGAATTGTTTATAAAAATACATAGGTACATTAAAAAAATTAAAATAACTTTTCACAGAATTATTAGGTCCGGATAAATGAGGGCAAAATAAACGAGGTTTTACTGTACCTTCTAAAGATTAAAAAAACAAAGAATTTTTTTACAATTTTAAAGCAAATTTAATATTCCGGCCTTCCTGCAGGAGTAATGAATGACTAGTTAAAACAAGAAAATTGAATCTGTCCTGAGCTCATTTGTTCGTTTAACCTCAAACATTTAGTCATGATCAGAGAAGAAGAGCCGTATGGTCCAAATAAAGAAATCATCTCAATTCGATTGTCTCAGTTAGAAAATGAAAAATATTAATGAGATACGGCCAGGCGGGTGGCTTTTGAAAGACAAAAAGGGGGAAAGTGCCCCGGGCGACAGACCATTCATTAAGATGCAAGATGTGTTCCGGCGTGGACGCATGTGTGTATGTTTATGTGTTTGTGCGCGTGTATTTGAGTGTGTGTGTGTGGACAACCTTGGCACAAGCGGTGCATCACGCTCACGAGCATATCCCATCGAGTGGCATATGATATTACAACGATTGCTCTCGGATGGAATCTTTCTCGAACTCACACCCGCCTACAAGATTTACTCGAAATCCTTTTAATTAAGAAAGAGATTGAAAATTTCCGACAAGTCGAGATTTAATATAATATCTATTTTCTATCACTTGAGAGAAAATTATTCCTTTTTGAGAGAGCCAAAGGAATTTACGTTTTCGATCAGATCTCTACACTTTAAATATTTCCCGCTTATATCTTTAACATTTCCACTTTTTAATTTATTCTTCCAGAACTTAAGTGACTGTGCAATTCACCCCCCTCCCGCCATTTTGGATGGTTGTTTTTTGAGTTTCTAATACAGTGAAACCCCTCAAATCCGAACTCCTGAAATCCAAAATCCCGGGAAATCCGAACGCAAAAAAGAGAAATTTATTTTTTAGTCATAAAACAATTATGTATATATTCTACATTATAAACTTATTTTACATAATTAGTTGAAAAATTAACAATGAAGTACAGTTAGCATACCTAACAAAGTGTAAATGTGTCTACATACTTATGTCATCCAGGATTGAAAAACGGTAAAAATTGGTTATTGAAAATCTTTAGGTTAATCACTTTGAAAAAACAATGAAATAATAATAATAGAAACACACAAAATATCACTTAATCTTTCACTTGATATCAGTTATCTTCAATTGACGAAGTTCTTTTCGGCTAATCCGAACAGACTACAGCCCCAATTAGCTCGGATTTGAGGGGTTTCACAGTAGTTCCCTAAGAGCTAACGGATTATGTGTACAAATTTAGTTAAGTTCGATCAAAGGCTAGAATATTCAAATGTTTAACGCCCCTCCCCCCTCTTCATTTTGGGTTCTAAGTTTTTGCATTTTTAGTCTTCTCTGGACAAACAGATTATTTATACAAAATTTGGTTGAATTTCGTCGAATGGCCTAGATTTTAATTTTTTGACTTCCTCTCCCAATTTAGGATGGTTAGTTTTTGCATTTTTGGTCTTCTCTGGACTTACCTATTAGGTATACGAAATTTAATTGAGTTTAGTTCAATGGCCTAGATTTCAATTTTTTGACCCCCACCCCAAACACACATTTTAGGTGGTTAGTTTTTTCGATTTTTAGACTTCAAATTAACAAAGAAAATTTTGAAATGATTTGAAAATAATTATCTATAATTTTTTGAAAAATGTGCCAATCTTAAAAGATTTAAGCGGTAGCATTGCCATCTATATATAACTAAGTCAAGTTTCCGTACGGACCTACCAAATACATTATTCTATTATTACCTATAGATTATTTTGTTTATAACAACCAGCTCCTCAACTTATCAAAAATTTCAATCTGAACAAATTTTATACAGATTTATTTCTTAATCGATTATTATTTATTATCTAAAAACATGCCATTCATTTATTTCAGTTCTAAATGATCTTTCATTCAATGATATCATATTGAGAATTTGTTACTTTTTCAGATCTATTTCTGTATGTTATATAAGTTATAAGTTGTTTTTTTCAAACGTTGTTTTTTTTTCTCCTTAATTATTCATTGTATTTTAGAATCCTCAATTAGATACATGCAGCTCGACACGTGGTTTTAATTACAAATTTTGATCTAAATATAAACTTTGCACCTACATTATAGCTATTCTATAACCTTGAAACTAAATGAATATAAATTCATTTTTTTTCTTTAAGTAAATAATTAGAGTGTATGCTCAGTCATTATTTTATCTTAGCTAACATAATAATCAATTAAACCGTCAGGAGGTGTTACTCCGCAGATTGTTCACAGTGTACTTATTGCTGCTTCAGAAATAAAATGATAATTTTGCTCATTTAGATTAAATTTCTGTAATATATAATATATGAATGAGTTTTTTCTTCAGCCCTTATTTAGACGACTCCATCTAACTATAGACACGTGTGTTTTTCGCTGTTTTTGTTATAGTTCTTATTGAGAGAATTGCCCAATCCACTAACTCTTTCCATACATAACAAGGAAAGACATCTATTTTTTAAAAAATAATATTACATAAGGCTATTTTATGTATTTTATTTTTATTCAAAAGTCTATAACTAAAGTACTAAACAAAATATACACATATAAATTTAATTTTCCATGATTCATAAATTTATTGTACATTTACGTATTTATTTTCTCTAAGGTTTAAAACATAAATTATCAATTTCTATTTCTATTTTTAACCGACTTCAAAAAAGGAGGAGGTTCTCTATTCGATTGAAT